>MU184084.1:136785-160786 GCA_016904865.1 Pissodes strobi | reverse complement strand
CACAGCAGAAGTGAAAACTTCAACAAAGCGATATTAATAACTAAAGCCATCTCAGCCATGCCTCCGATAGAAACACGGTCTTCAAAAGTGAAAATAAGCTACAGACCGACATAACAAGTTATTTAGATGTTTATAATTTGGCAATTAGTTAGTTTATTATTCGAATTAATATATTACAGAGAATGGGAGGATGTGAACCGTAATCTAGGTCTGTCTTATATCTTTTGTTACTATTAAAACTCGAAATGGTGAAAAATTTCTGTAAAGTGGCTTCTCGTACGGTTCTTGACGTAGATTCTCTCTTTTATAAAAAAATAACATATTTTTTTTCAAAAAAAATAAAAATAAAATCGATCTTTTTACATATCTCTTTAACAGTTAATTTTTCAACATTTTCGAAGCAGAGAAGAATTTAGATACTCTTCTCCTACAAATTCTCTATCGAAATAAGCACTAAGACATGGCATAAAATTTAACTGGATCAAATATGATTGTTTGATAATTTTTCGTATTCCGTGACGATAAACTAAGTCTAACTCGCCAACGAGTTTAAGGCTACTGATCATGCTAGTAAAACTTCAAATATGCATAAGTGTATTGATTTGAAGGATGGGACACACTTCAAATCCTTTAGACCAATCAGTCTCACGTCATTCTTACTCAAGACGACGGAGAAGGCAGTAGACAATTACTTCAGAGCAACTACCTTATAGAAACGTGGCGGTTGAATGCAAGCCAGCATGCATACAGAACGGGTAGGTCCACAGAGACCGCACTGTCCCTACCGACCAGCATGATACATCAGAATGAAATCGCCAGTGTTACCGCAGACGACTTTACGGATGTACTTACAAATATCCGGAAAATGTACTAAATTGTACTAAACAGTTTTTTAACAACGTGCATGCGCAATGGCGAAACAAGAATAATGGGTATTGTTATGGTTATGCATAGCCCTCCGCTCGCTTCCCTCCTTAGGGGGGGTCCAATCAATAAGAACTAACCAAAACTAACCCAAGACTAACCCGAAATTAAGAAAAAAAAGCATATTAATAAAAAACAAACATAACCTTAAAAAAAGTTAAACAAAACATCTGTCGCGACCATATAAGTATATGGTCGCGACCGACGAGAATCGAACCCCCAGCGCAGAAATGACAGGCAAACACGCTGCCTACTACACCACCGAGGCGCTAAAGGAGTTTCGCTAGAACGTAAAAACATGGATAATTCCGATATTTCGGCCATATTACGCATGCACGTTATCGCATCGAAAATTTGACCTCTATGGTTAGACGCTCTTGGATTTTATCGCCAATTAAAAGCTGTAAACTCGCTTTCGTTGGCAAAGTGTATTTTGTAGGTTAATTAATTGTATAGAAATGAAACTTACAGGTCCTTTATAATTACGAACACATATACATTTTTGAAACCAAAAACAAGCAAAAATCTAACGTTAAACATAACAAAATTCTTAACCTAAAATAAACATATGAAACAAAAGAGGCAAGATAAAATAAACGCCAACTCCTAACTAAATGCAACAGCTAAGCTAACTGAAAATAAAATATATTTAAAGGAGACGTTCGGGGTTTTCGAAAAAAGGGGAGAAATTTTCGACGCGATATCGTGTATGCGTAATATGGCCGAAATATCGGAATTATCCATGTCTTTACGTTCTAGCGAAACTCCTTCAATGCCTTAGTGGTGTAGTAGGCAGTGTTTGCTGTCGTTTCAGCGCTGCGGGTTTGATTCCCGTCGGTCGTGACAGATGTTTTGTTTACCGTTCAAGGTTATGTTTGTTTCATATTAATTTACTTTTTATTCTTAACTTTGGGTTAGCCATTGGTTAGTTCTTGTAGATTGCGCTCCCGTAGCGAACGGAGCGAGCAGAGGGCAATGCAAAGCCATAACCATACCTATTATTCTTGTTTCGCCATTGCACATGCACGGTATCGCATCCTAAATTTGCTCCTATTGACGCTTGCGATTTCTGCGGCCGGAGGGAGTTACAAGCGATCCGTGTGATGGAGGCAGAAAAAGTTAAAGGTTCCTGTAAAGATTCATATTGCGTCTTAATTCAAACAGGGCCAGCGTAACTTTCAGCGGTTATCTATACTAGATGGTCCTGCTGCATGAAAGAAATTCCATTTTTGAGCGCTCGTGTGAAATGTACTAAATTTGACCAATACCCCTATAAAATGTACTATTGTACTTATACGTAAAAAATGTACTAAATTTAGTACAAATGTACTAAAACGGTAACGCTGGAAATCGCCCTCTGCGCCTTCCTAGGCTTCGCGGGATCCTCCGATAATATATCGCACGTGGCTGTAAAGAGGGCACTAACGAGAAGGGGAGTGAACGACACAATATATCGATGCTTGCCACGAGGGCAGCAGAAACTTCAGTAGGCAGACTATTGAAGTGAGCACCACTCGAGGTACGCCACAGGGCGAAGTATGCTCACCACTAATGTGGAGTCTAGCGGTGGATGAACTACTGGAAATACTGACACACCTCGACCTACATTGTGTTGGGTATGCCTATGATATTGTCATCAAAGCAAGAGGAAAGTTCGAGGGTACACTATGTAAACTCATTCAAGCTGAATTCAAAGGAACGGAAAAATGGTGCCAAACAGTGGGGCTGGAAATAAACCCATGGAAAACAACCATAGTACCCTACTCTAGGAAGAGAGAACTCCCTAGAATAAATGTTATTCGAATGCACGTGACCAATATTACGCCCGCAAACTCAAATGAAATAAACACATTGAATGAGTTATAACTAAGGCTACGATGGCTCTCATGGTGTGCGAGAGTCTTGCAGGAAAAACCTAGAGATGTAAACTAGAAATCCTGCGATAGATGCACACAATGATAGTAAGACCCACCCTACTTTACGGGTCGATGGTCTGGTTCAAGGAAACGGAAAAGCACAGCATTAAATCGGCCCTCAACAAAGTAGTTAAAATGCCCGGCGTGCATAAGCATAACAGGCGCAATGAAAACATGACCAACAGCAGTAATCGAGGTAATTGTGGGCATGGCACCTCTACACATTGTTGTAGAGAAAGCAGCTAGGCAAGCAATGACCAGAATCACAAGACAGAGAGCTACCGAACAAGGATAACTTATAGAAAGAGTGAATTGTCATCCCTCACAAAGCATATATCACTTCTTGAGCTCCCCAGAGACGATATAGTCAAAAGATACAATTCTGAAAAATACTTTACGGTCGTGATAAGAAGTAGAGAAGAGTGGAAAAATCACCACTGGCATTCTCACATTGCAGCAAAGTACCATAAAATGATAAGCAGATGGGTCAAAACTAAACAGAGGACCGGAGGGAGTATTTGGGCCAGGAAGCAAAGTCTCCGAAGCAATGGGAAAACACCCGCGGACATATTCTAGGCAGAAATTAACGCCATAGGCAGATGTGCGCAGTTCAACCTTGAAGAAAGATGTTGTCATCTTCTCAGACAGTCAAGCAGCCATCAAAGCGCTGGGCTCACAACAATCAGCTCCAGAATGGTATGGGATTGCCAAGATAGGCTAAACGAACCAGGCAAGAATAACAAACTATCCCTTCAATGCATAACAGATAACGGAAAAGCAGACCAATTGGCACAAAATTCCGTTTTTAAGTCCGCAACTCTTCTGTGGTATAGGGATGAACACCTAAAAGGAATATTTCAGGAAAGAAACGCGAGCCAATAGATCAGTCTATGGGAACTGTTCCAGGGTTAAGGCAATCAAAGATGTTTCTAACGCTCCTTCATTCAGGAAGATCAAAAAATCTTATAACACTGAGTAAGAACAATATCCGCATCCTCATCGGCTTTTTTACTGGCCACTGCCGGTTGAGGAGGCACCTGGAGAGAATAAAAATTGAAAACGAGGATAGGTGCCGGTTCTGTGAGGAGGGAGAGGAAACCCCGGAACACTTTGGGTGCAGCATCGTCGAACAGGAGGAACTTCCATCCATAGAACTATCCAGACTATTTGATTTTATCGAAGCACAGAAGCTGAATGAGGTACTCTAATTGAGAATCACATCAACGGAAGTAGCAAGGAAGGGGACACAATAGATCTATGCAGGAGGCAGTGTACAAATACCCCCCAAGATTATTCATTCATTCATTTCTAAACTGTAACTGCAACTTTCTAAACAGAATATCCATTAAAATGGATCGCAATCATAAAGTGAAAATATGTACCATTTGCCTGCCTCAAGGCAGATTATTGTGAAGAACGCATATAATAATATGTTAATGTTGAAACTCGAAATGGCGAAAGGTTTAAATTTAACTAGCTCACCCTGTAAGTAGAAGTCCATTCTTGAAGTGGAGTTGCTATTATAGCGGGTTAGAAGAAGCGGGAAGACTTTTCTCCACAAATGGAAATGCCAGTCTTTAGTTCAAGAGTTATGCATTTCGATGAGTTCACTCATCATCATCAGACTCACACACTACTTAGCTACAATGTTGTATGTTTACATAACAAACAATGACAAAGGAAAATTAATCAAATTTTCCTTTGTTATTGTTTGCTATATAAACATACAACATTGTAGCTAAGTAGTGTGTGAGTCTGATGATGATGAGTGAACTCATCGAAATGCATAACTCTTGAACTAAAGATTGGCATTTTCATTTGTGGAGAAAAGTCTTCCCCCTTCTTCTAACCCGCTAGCTCACCCTGTATAAAAGGTACCATCTTTTTTGAAGTGACCTCTTGTAAGGTTTTTGGCGTAGATTATTGTCAGGTGAGCAGCTCTTCTGTAATAAAACTTATTTTTTCGAAAAAGAATAAAAACCTTAATTTTTTTTGACCTGGCGATATTTTTAACAGAGACACGTTTTCTCCTAGAAATTCCCTGTTGCACTGTCGATGTCGTCTCGACATTCTGATCCTCGCGACTTTATTGGCGCTAGAACGTTCCAAAGTGACCCCTTTTTCAAAAATATTTACGCCCTCCAAAAAAAAAAAATTATCGCCAATATTAAATCAAAATAGATATTTAATTCATAGTGCAGTGTCCCTGGTTGTGACCAGATGTTGACAAATTACATAAAAAGAAAGATTCCTTTTGTGTGCGCTCGAAATAAACTTTTAATTTTAGAAGACCCATGCTGTACGGTTTTACTTCAACGAATCTTATTGACATCTTTATTAATATCAGCTCCAATAAGCTTTGCTGCTTTAAAACAATATACGAACATAAAAAAATTAGCAAGGAACTAATAGGAAAACAAACGTAAATTTTATTACTTTATTATAACCTTTGCACATCATCAATCTTGGAATTAAATTGTGACAATGTGTCATTCTGTGTATGAGCATTTCCTTCATGAGACCTGAGATCTCAGTGAATCTCAATGATCTGATTTGGAGTAGCAAAGATCTCCAGGGATGCCACTTGGATTGATTGAAGGCGGTACTTCAGGAATGTCTTCTAATCCGAGATGAAATAAACGATTTCCTACTTGGCAAAAGCACAGAAAATATAGTTACACAAAAAACCAGTGCAAAATTTCGTTAAAAAAAAAATCGATTTTTTTAAATTTATTAAATTTTTTTAACGCATTACTTTAAAAATTGGTACTCCACGGGTTTTTTGGAATGCGGAACCCGAATATGGACACGTTTTCACTGTGGCCGTTAGAGGGCGCTTCACACTGCACGTCAGGTGGTTTAAAATGACCAAATTTTTTTCTGGGTGTAGTTTTTACTTTTTATATTACGGAAATAATTTCCTGAACATTTCACAATACCCAATAGCATATCCGTAATTTCTGCAGAACTGTATCCTTCACTCATGAGTTCACTCATTTTGACAGACAAGAATTCAAACAATTTAAAAGTTTACTAACAAGTTTCAAACACCTTATTTATTCCCGAATTGGCAAATTCTCACTGGAATATTTACTGTAAGCGAAATCAAACAATTTTTTTTTCTGCTGAAAATATTACTGTGAAGCGAAAACTGTTAAAATACAAAAAATTATTAAAAATTCTAAAGCGGTAAAAAATACGAGGTTTTTGTATCTGTCAATCTTAGAAATTTACGTACACTCCAAAAAATTATTTTAAAAAATCCATTTTGCACTGCCAATTCACTGACCAAATTTCATCCTCTACCATAACAGCTCATTTTTTTATTTGAAATAATCTGAATATTCCGCTGCGGCATCGAACACTAAAAACCAAAATATCTCGAAAACGACTTACTTTAGCGGATTTTAACAAGAATACTTTTCTTACCTAAAAAGGTTCATGATATTAATTCCTTCGCAAGAAGGTAAAAAACTACACTGAGAACAAGTTTTGACCATTTTAAACCATCAGAAGTGCAGTGTGAACCGCCCTCTAATGACCACAGTAAAAACGTGTTCATATTTGGATTTCGCAGCCCGAAAAATCCTGCGGTACCAATTTTCAAAGTAATACACACATTAGCTCACAAATTTTAAAAAAAATCAGTTTTTATTTTTTAACTCTACCGCCCTGTATCTCGGAAACGGAACAATTTCGGACTAATGCCTGGTTTCTGAACTACCAGATATCTAGTGTATACAGTTATGAAGCCTATAATTACTATGGTTACAATTGTATTATTAACAATCGTTGTCATAGGAAATATTTGAAGCATAGTTACCCATACTTTAAGAAACTGGGCATAAGGTATGCTACTTTAAGTCAGCTTATTTTAACCTTAGGAATATGTGATAAGATTTTGTACAGACCTTTTAGAAACACCCTGTATACAGGGTGTTCCTTAATGACAAGATAACATTTAAGGAGGTGGTTCTTGGATCCATTTCAAGAAAAAAAATTCATATAAGCCTATGTGCTAAACGTCTTAACTTTTGAGATATATCAGGGTGGTAAAGTTTTCAGAGAAAAATCCATTTTATGTAATAACTGTGATACCATTGCAGATATCTTTATGAAATTTGGCACACATCTTCTATGCATCAAGATGCATTTTCTGATGTACAGGGTTATCCACGAGGACTAGACAAGGCAATTTTTTGACTTTCCCTGTACTTTTATAAAAAAACTGAAATAGCCATCTTATGTAATTTTCCCCCGCGAATTCGGATATGTTCAGCAAAAAAACAATTGAACGTCAAATAAAAGTGCTAGGGGTCACTTTGATATTTTTTAAAATGGAATATTGCTACATTTTTGGACTCTCTAGAAAACTCTAAACACATTTTGTGTATAATATCCTATACCTATCTTTAGCTGTTTACCAAATATTGACAGTTGAAAGTCGGGCATTTTTACACTTTGACAGGCTCTAAAATTTAAACCGCACGAGATCAAAGAAAACGGTTTGCAAATTCTTATCTTGGATTTTCATAAGCTATCGAATGATAGTAACTTTGAATTTAACCGGAGGTTTAAAAGTTTCGGCTAATTTTATCCGCAGATTAAATTCGAACATACTGTCATTCGATAGTTTTTGAAAACTTAAGATAGGGATATGCAAACCGTTTTCTTTGATCTTGTGCGGTTTAGATTTTAGAGCCTGTCAAAGTGTCAAAATACCCGACTTTCAACTGTCCATATTTGATAAACAGCTAAAGATAGGTATAGGATATTATACACAAAATGTGTTTAGATTTTTCTAGAGAGTCCAAAAATGTAGTAATATACAGGGTGTTCCATTTAAAAAAATATCAAAGTGGCCCGTAGCACTTTTATTTGATGTTCAATTGTTTTTTGCTAAACATATCCGAATTCGCGGGAGAAAATTACATAAGATGGCTCTTTCTTTTTATAAAGTACAGGGAAAGTAAAAAAATCGCCTTGTCGAGTCCTCGTCGGATAACCCTGTACAAACAAATTGATTATTTCTACCAGTAGCGTCCGTACTGGTTTTGCATTGAATAATTTTGGAGAAAAAATGGTACGCCACTGCTTTTTCTTAAGGTAAAAATTATTTTTAACCATTTATTACTAGTGTAAATTTGATCTATTGATTCTCTTTCGTCCAAAGCATGGTTTTCGCTTAAAAAAATCGAGTTTGTGCAATCTAAAATCCTCGCTGAAATTCTAATGTGGTAATCATTATTGGCATTTGAAAGTTTTATTTTATTTTTTTCCTAGAGTAAAATCAGTTACTTATTTCTAAATTACATATATTTGACAGTTGATATTAAACGAAGTCGATAGCTTGAAAAAAAAAATCCACGCAATAGTTACCGCATCAGATTTTAAGCGATTTGACCATAAAGTAAAACGATTTTATTTTTTTTTATGCGAAAACCATGCGTCGGTCGGACGAAATAAACCCAGGAGATCAAATTCGCTCAGAAATAAACGAGAATTTCAAAAATATTTTTTATTTTAATAGAAAACATTGGCGTACCATTTTTTTCTCTAAAAATATTCAATGCAAAATCCGTACGGACGTCACTGGTAGAAATAACAAATTATTTGTACATTAGAAAATGTATTTTGGAGAATAGAAGACATGCTCCGAATATCATAAAGATATTTACTATAGTATGACAGCTATTATACAAAATAGTATATTATTTTATATGGAGGAAAAGTGATACTTTTCATGGCGCGCTCGTGTTTAACAGCCGAACGGAGTGAGGCTGGTAATAGAGAGCAAGCCATGAAAAGTAACTTTTCCTCCAAATAAAATATGCTGTTTTTTCTTCAAATGTCGACAAATTAATGCAAAAACATCTCTTTTTAATAGTAATAATATCTAATTATTATTAAAGATAAATGGGTTCGCAAGGCGGCTTAGACCACGGTCGTAGGTGGCCTTGCTTAGACCGGTGCCGATGAATTTAACATAAAGCTGTCAGTGGACACTGTCAACAATAATTATTTTTTAAGATGGCGTCTCCGATTGCGTTTTAATTCCGTATGGATAAGCAGTTATTCAGTAAGTTCGATTAAATAATAACCAATTTGTTCCTAAATTAGTGATTTTTAGAAATGCAGTCACAAATTGAGTGATAAATACAAATTGTAGTTTAATAAATCTTGAGTTGTTGACGCTTATTTTGTTGTCTGTTTGTATTGTATCTATGTTGCTATGACAACACTTTTACCTCCGCCGGCGGAAAAGTGAAAAGTAAAGCTCCGGCGGAGGAAAAACGAAACTTCACGGCCGCCTACACAGTCGAGTAATGACGGATTTACTGACGTTTGAAGAAAATAGATTTTTTTCTGAAAATTTTAACACCCTGTATCTCAAAACTTACCACGCTTAGGACATACGTTCATATGAAGTTTTTTTTTCTTAAACTCAGCCCTGGATTCTAGCATGTCATTAAGGAACACCTTGTATACGACAAAATACATAATACTTCATATACAATATAAATGTCTTCAAAGTATTAGTATATTTTTAAAAGATACCATATTAACATGACACTATTATTTGGGTTATTGATTTTTTTAGAAGATTTACACAGTGTCAAATTTACTACTTTTTATTTACACAAATATGACTAATTTATTAAGAACCAGCTGATTTAGATTGCTAAATTACCCGCTTCATTTTTTCTTTGCAGTAGGTATTCATTATAATTTTTATATACCTGTCTGTTACCTAGCCGAATTTTTTTGCTTTAGCTATATAATAATATATACTCAAAAATAGCAGTAACGTAAATATAGGGTAATGATTGAGGAGTACTTTGTTTAGTGTTTTCGGTTTTTATTACTTATTGATCGGAGATCCTATATTTATCTTCATTATCACCTAATTTTCAACATTCTAAATATTTATAATGGGTTTTCTATTAATCTCTAATAAAAATAAAGAAATGAGAATTTCATTATGTTCCCCTTCGTTCGTCTTTAGTGGATCTATCCCATTTGGGAAATTGTGCATCTAGGCATCGGTAAGAAGACAATTTTTAGCTTATCGATTTAAATCAAACTCATAGGCGTGTAATCCTATATGAAGATAAAATAAATTGACGCACAAAAGCACATTATGTCTAAATTTATTTCAAATTGACCTCAGGTTCTAATCACCGAAAATACAACAGTGTTCGCAAGCTTCAAAATAATCTTGCAAAATCAGTTTTCTGGTATTTACCGACTTTCCATGAATATTTCACAAATTATCTTTTACATATACATATATTATTTATTTCAGTTAAGTTACCAACGATGGTTAGTGAAAGCCTATAATATGCATTTTCATTGCAGATATTCGTTATAACACTGGTTTTTCAGCAGGAAATAAATATTCAAATGTAAATTAACAATAAGAACTGAAAAAATAAATTATTATGAAAATTAATGGCATTATGTATTTTGCGATAAGTTTTCAATCAAAATTACATGAACTACACACCTCTTCCACATCATCCGCGCGAAACCCGCCTATTTTTCTCTCACAAGAATCGATCATTAAACGGGGCGGCGTCCCATATATAGTATGTTCTACCACTCGTGTCAGCATATTTGCATAAAACAAACATATATGGTATATTCTACCACTCGTGTCAGCGAATATGCATAAACTAATTTGTGAATTTTCATTTCTGGTATGTCGTTCACAAATACACTTTTTTTTTCAATGTCCAGTATATTCCTCTAGATGAAGAAGTTTAAAAATTGTGGTAATTTGATATTAAGCACTACTAAATGAAGTAATACAAACAGACTGCTTATAATGCATTTGTCGTTTGTATGTATGACAAAAAATCGGCAGAGATTCGTATGATCAAAGCGAAATGCAGTTTTTTTTATATTAATAACACATTAATTAATGGCAATTGTTAAGAAAACAGGAAAGTATTGAATATAAAAAAAGCAAATCAGAAACAAAAAGAAACGGAATGAACATTCATCACAGTAGAAAACGTTTACGTCTGATATGCCTAGCCTCTTAAGGGTATGGGCATGGGGCTTTTCTTTTATAACCATAATTAATACGATGAACAAGGCACCTAAATACATTTTGACCTCCTGGATGATATTCATCAACTGGATGGAGCATCGAAATTCAAACTACTTAATAGATTCGGAGCATCTTCCAAACCATTCATAAGTCTCTGCACATACAAAAATACCCAATACTGCTTTCAGAGCTCCAACCACGTAGTACAATGTTCCACATAGTGTCACGACGTAAATGTTAGTAGTGCGTTACAAGTCGATTACATTATCGATACTTTCGCTACCTTACTTCCGCTGTTCCGAGTCGCTTGCAAGATGAGGAGTTTGGAGCGCCCTCTTGATAGATGTGGTATATATGCCTTTTTGGGCTAATTGATAGACCCCCACTTACGTCTGGAGACTATCCCATAACTCTCAGCAGCATGCCTAAATTCACTTTTCGCAGGCCCTTCGCTCGCTCCGCTCGCTACGGGAGCTCAAGAAAAGGAAACTAACCAGGTGCTAACCCAAACTAATCCAAGACATACTCAAAATCAAGAAAAAAAACTGGTTAGAAATCTAACCTTAAAAAAAAATAAAAAGAAACCGATGGGGTTTGAACTCGCGTTGCCGAAGTGAAGGCTAACCATGCAAACCACTAGACCATCAGAGGCATACAAACGATTTGTTACATCACGAAGTACATGAAAACAGCTGACTGCTGAGAGTTATGGGATAGTCGCCAGACATAAATCTTCTCTCCTACAGGCTCAAGCGTGTTGGAGATAAAAATCGACCAGGCTACAATATCTGAAATTATCGTTGTTATTTTCGACCATCAAGTCTAATTACCACCTGATTTTGTCGGGAGTTTAATTGGCCAATATACTGCCCGGTGTGTTTCCGAAATTATCGACCGTATTGCCTAATATCGATATTTAACATATAGTATGGTTGCCCTTTCTATAAAAAAGGTTTGTTACATGAGAGTGTGTCTGTATTGATTAGATAAAATTATTTCTAATTTAATTACGGATTTTCCGTGGGCCGAATGACTTTCTATGAGAAGAATTATCTTCCGTGAGACTGAATGTCCTTCTGTGGCTTGTTTATGCTAACTTAGAGAGTTGCCGGTTCTATTTTGCAGAATAGCGGCCTTCTGTCAAGGTAATATGACCACATGGCGGGAAATTAGCTCCGCAGGAAACACCGGTCGGTTTCACTTCTGCATAATCTATGAGAAACAAGTAGGCTCAAACCATATATATTTTTTAATTTTAGCTCTGAATTTACGTGAAACGACTGTAGGTCGTTTGCTTTCATATCCTATCTGTTACCGTTATTTCTCGTTTTTGTTTAGTGAACTTACCTTTTTTGCTATCGATAATCATCTGTAGGTTATCTATTTTCGTGTATAATACCTATTTCTGTCTCTTCTCATTATTGCTTTAGAGATACTTAATATTTTCTTCATTATCTTCTCCGATATTATCTCGAGTAGAGGATTAATTTTGCTAATGTCATAATAGTCAATTGATTTATTTTACTGTAATTGGCTGTACGCCTCATGGCAGAATTAGAATCACACGTAAAATTTAAAAATCGAAAACCATACCGGGTGTCTCATTTAAAAAATAAAAATTTCTGCTGCCCTACTTTTTTGGCGCACCCTGTATGTCTGTAAATAATTTTAAAATGTGCACACTTAGTAAACATATATTAGAGTGAACACACTTTATTGGCACAATATTTACCTATACAGGGTATTCGAAGGATATTTTAGAGGGTGATTCCTTGTTAAAAAATATAAAAAAAAGCTTCTATAAACATGGGTGGAAATGCAGAGTTTTCAAGGTACAGGATGTTAAATAAAAAAAAAAATAAAAAATTAAATTTATTAATGTCTTAAAAAATATTTTCTGGATTCTGTTGAAATTTTGCAATGTTAATTGTTGTATTAAGAGGCTAATTTAGCCCTAAATAGATTAAAGTTATTCAGTCCAGTGGCGTCTCGGGGGTACCTTAGCGAATATTATTATCAAAAAAATGTACGCCACTACCTTTTTTGTAACTTTAATAGTTTTTGTTTAATTAAGCATCTAAAAATACAACTTCTTTGCCTCTTGTATTATTTTCCTATCTCACTTCGTTTTCGAGAAAAAAAAACAGTGTTATTGCATGTCACTGGACAAAATTGGTTTATCAATTTTTGCTAAAAAAATCACAAGTGCCTTGGAAAACAAATAATCATTTCTGCATGGTGGTTTGATATTTACGCGTCAGTTCTTTTAGAAAAGAATTATACACGTAATTTCAACAGAATCGGTCAATGGATATTTAAGATTTTTAATAAAAAACTAATTAAAAAAAAAATTAGAAATGTAATAAACTGGTCTATTTTTTTCTCGAAAACGAAGCAAGATACGAAAACAATTCAAGCAACAAAAATGTTGTATTGGTATAGTTGTTTAATACGAAAAAAATCAAAATTTTGTAAAAAAGTCAGAGGCGCACACTTTTTTGTCAATAATATTCGATAAGATGCCTCCTGAGACGCCACTGGACTTCATATTTTTATTCTAATTAAGCCCCGTATTGTTACAGACAAGACTACCACATTTTAACAGAATCGGTAAATGGATATTTAAGATATTAATAAAAACCCGATATTTAAAAAAAAAGTTTGGAAATATAATAAACTGGTTTTAATTTTTTTTCTCGAAAACGAAGTAAGATACGAAAACAATTCAAGAAGCAAAAATGTTGTATTTTCAGTTGCTTAATACGAAAAAATATATAAAATGTTTAAAAAAGTCAGTGGGGCACACTTTTTTGTCAATAATATTCGGTTTGATGCCCCCCGAGACGCCACTGGACTTCATATTTTTATTTTTTATTAAGGCTAAATGAGCCCCATATTATTACAAACAAGACTACTAGATTTCAACAGAATCGGTCAAATGGATATTTAAGATATTAATAAAAAAACGATTTTTTAAAAAAAAAAGTTTGAAAATGTAATAAACCGGTTTTTATTTTTTTTTCTCGAAGACGAAGCCAGATGCGAAAACAATTCAAGAAACCAAACTGTTGTATTTTTAGTTGCTTAATACGAAAAAAATATAAAATGTTTAAAAAATCAGTGGCGCGCATTTTTTTGTCAATAATATTCGTTATGACGCCCCCGAGACGCCACTGGACTTTATGTTATTAATCTAATTAAGGCTAAATGAGCCCCTTATTACTACAGATAACACTACAAAATTTCAACAAAACAAGTAAAACGATATTTGATATTAATAAAAAGCCGATTTTTTTTAAGTTTGACACCGTGTATCTTGAAAAAGAAACTTTTTTTCATATTTTTTAACAAGGAATCACCCTCTAAAATATCTCCGTCTTTTTTTCGAACACCCTGTATAAAGGACAAACTAAGTTTATTCAATCTTTGACTCACCCTGTACAATCAGAGGTAGGTAGATGTATAAAAAGTATTTCATATGCAATATTGAAATTGGCATATCTCAAGCTCTATAATACATAATAAAAAAGTTACGAGTATCACAGAACACGTGAGAGAAATGAATACTTCTTATTATTGTTATTCTAGAGGGTTCGGAGTTGTATTGATTAGTTTCCATGTACTCATATTCTAAGGTTATTCTAATTATGGGGTTACCTATATTAGGTTGTGTTTTTATTGAATAAATTGTGACGTGACGCGTGAAATCGTGACGTGACTTGACGCGGCCTTGAAAAATCACTCTCATGAAACTTCAAAAACATATAACGATGGTATTTTAAATGTGACGCAAATCAAAAGAAAGTTGAGGCACATCAATGTTTTTCGAAAAATCTGGGCTGAAGTAATGTTTGAAGTTAAACACTCTGTACAAAGTCTTTTTTTATCAAGCATTCGTCTTTCAACAGGCATATAGTAAAAATTAAAAATACCTTGGTATGTTTACCATTTAAGAGCATCTGCTATTTTATCTTTTCAGACTCGTCATTACAACTTGAACCCAGCCTGATAAGCAGCAGGAACAATTAATATATCCTGTACTTTTTGAAATCGATTTAATGTGCTTTTTAGAAATAGTTTAAGTAGTGGAGAAAAAGAAAAACAAACATGAAACTTAATATACCTACAACTCGAATGCTAGGGTGTCAGAAGAGTTACTATTGTTCTACAACAGTTTTACCCACAATACCAAAACATAAAATTAATTCTTAGTATATCTCATAGGGGATTATTAGGCGCATAGGGAAGTAGGGCAATTATTAAATGCATGAATAGTTTAAATAGAGCGTGATTGGTAGGATCCCAGGATTGGTTCTTTTTGATTTCGCTTGATTAAGCAAATAGTTATTTTGGGTTAGTTTTAATCATCTACTGGTGATGCTAACATGGTTAGCGAAACGCGCGTCGAGTGCTAAAATTCTGTTTCGGTATTGTGGTTAAAACGGTGTTTTAGTATTTGCCGAAGATTCCAAACCCCAACTTGGTTAAATATTGGAAAAGACATAAATATGCTGATTGAAAAATCTATAAATACCTTTATTTGCAGGTTAAAACTCGAGATAAAAGCATATCCAATTGGCAAATATTGGGTATTGGCAGGTATACAAAATATTATGCACCCTTTTAGTGAAATGTCATTCCCGGCGAAGTTAAATCTATTTTCGAATATACTTTGTCAGAACATCTGGCCTACTTGCAGGCATTATGAACGCTATATATCTAATATCTAGCACCATCATCATCGCATCGCCCGGCCCTCCTGAACGGCCTTATACGGAATGCTTCCCCTTGCTCCTTTTTCAGCACCGGACCAGGATTTTTACCAGTTTGCAATAATTCTTCAGAAGCATCAATATCGATTCAATTAATTGCCATTGCGCATTATTATATATCTGTAGTTTTTGGTATTATTTTCAATTCTGCTATTCGACATATAATGTGCAAGAATGAAAATTAGAAAAAAGTTGCTTTTTTATTTAAGTACTTATCGTCTCCTTTACGCTATCCTGACCAATATGTATGAGGCCTATAAACAGTTAATTATGGGTTCCAAAACATGGTCATCAATCGTCTTTAAACCCCCAGTACAATTCATGTTAGATTTATGATGAAGTGACAAATCAAAATAAGTTTGTTTTTACATATGCTAAAAAACATGAAGTTTCAACCAAAACCATCACAAATAAATTTCCCGGGAGAACTACCACCAATTTCACTTCCAGTGAAAATAATCGTATTGCTTCATAAATAATAATAATATCTAACGCTGGTTCGTGTTAACAAGAATATTCCATGTAGAAATTTAAAAAATGTCGTGAACTAATTTTGCCAAAAAGAAAGTTAGGAGTTGTTGCGATAGAAACTGAAATCCAGGCCTCTAGGTATTTAGATCCAGTCATAATGCTGAAGTTTATTCTAATTTAACCTCCTGATATAAGTAATAAAGATTTTTCAGTTGGCCAAGTTGTAATTAAAGGAAAAGATGATAAAAATCATACAAAAAGTGAACATTGTACTAGAAAGATACATTATGCTTCTTACGACAACCTCTATCTCATATTATTTAGTATAAAATAAAAAATACCTGCAAATGGGTTTTATTAAGGTAGTTTGGGTAATTTGTTTCTGCCGCCTTTGACGCCCTGTACATTTTATTGTTGAGAGCTAAGGTAGTAGTATACTCTCAGTGGAAAATTTCCGTAATTTGCTTACGAATGTTTGCAAACTTTCGGGAGTTTATGAAAATTTTGGGTAATTAACAAGCAGCACCATTAAAAGTTGCCATATTGTTGTCGAGAATAGTGATGAGCGAGATTGGTCTTGGTCTTGCAGAAAAAGCAAGACCAGGATCAAGGCCAGTTCCAGGTCTGCAAGACCAAGACGAAGACCGAAGGGTGCAAAACCAAGACTTAGTATTGCAAGACTTACGCAAGACCAAGACTTAGCCTGCAAGAGCCGTGCGGTCTTTTTTTTTCGCAATTTTTATTTGTTGACATATTGCCCTTAATTCTGGGATCGAAGTTGTTGGGTAGAAATACGGAGAAAAAACTTTCTATAAACTTTTGTTAAAAATCATTTTGTTTGTGAGATACATGCAGGGAAACTTAGACCGTATTCACTATTTGCTACGCCACTATGTAAGTAAATGAACAAGAATGTATTCGAGGAAAAAGATCAGAAAATTATACTCATAATTACAAAAATCTTATTTGGATTTTAAACAAATTACACAAATGTCAATACATTTCTCCAAGCGGGAGATAGTGACCGATTTTTGAAAGTTATTTTTGCCAGTAAGCCCTTTGGAGGCTATAATATTACGCATATTCTGATGTTGTAAAATGTAAATTGAAGCACCTTTCTGGGTTCTTCACATACAGTGTGTCCGAAGAGGATAGGAATGTATTTGGGATCTTAAAAAGTATAAGAGGTAAAAAATTGGTTAAATGGAAAGTGTTGTAAAATATTTAATTACTAGTACAGTTCTGCTTTGATAATGAATTAATCTTAATGAATTTATAATTCATAATAATGAATTTTATTTATTTATTTTTTCATTTCAGACATATTTTCAAAAAACCAAAATATTTTATTTTTAGAAACTGTTGATTTTATGTAATTTTTAAATTTTTGTTTGTACCTACTATGTTTTTTCCACAAAATATAATACAGAGTTCATCAGTCGTCCTTGTATTACGCTGTGTAATTGGGTTGCTGTTTTTTATTTGTTATTTGTTGTTTGTAATGTTCATTGTAATCTGCAATATTATCTATTTTAATCCTGTTATGAGATATGAATATTAAGTGTACGAGAGAAAAGCACAATTTTGGTAAGATTAATAAATGTGTTTTTCTTTTAACAATAAATATTGACTTTTGTATTTTATCGTCAGAAACTCTTTCTGTTATCTCATTTCTTTATACCGTTTTTGTTTGTTTTGTGTGTTGTTTTATTATTTATTTATTTGTATTTTATTAGACAAAGGCAGTACTTAAGAAAGGTTTTGTTTTTGGGATTAAGGTTCTTGTTTTTTTTTATCAAATTGTAAAATTGAACTAAATATTCGTAAAGTAGCTTTCTCCTCTTAACAGAGCCCCAATGATGAGTTAATATAATTCGAAACGTTGGCAAGACACAATAATTGGTTTTCTTGACACCTGGCCAATAATCTTGCAAATACCACTTAAATTATACATTTCGGTCACCATCTTTACTGTTTTTTTTTAAAATATCTCGACAACGAAAAAAGATGGAATCATTATTAAAGCAGCATTTAACTAAAAAGTAAATAGCATACAACTGTTTCCATTAAACGTATTTTCTAGCACTCATAGTTTTTAAGTTCCCAGTCCTAAAATGAGTGAAGAAAAGTATGCTTTACGGCACCCGAGTAGGTAAAATTGTTAACGAATTTGTCATTTGCTGAGAAATGCATAAAACTGATGAGCAGTTCTTCACTGAGCAATATTAATATTAAACCAAACTAACGGGCCTGCTAAGAATCAATTTTTATAGAAGGACGTAAAATCCAGTGACTGGTATACAGGGTGCTACAAATTCGAGTGCATGCATGGGGATCTTCGGAACCGTAAGACATACGAAGTCGGTTAAATTAAGGCAAAGTTGCGCAATTTGATACCAAACAAGATGCAGTTTTGAATTTTGAAAAATCCCGAATAGTTCCGGAGATATTCGTAAAAAACCGAAAAGCAGCTATTTTATTTTTATTTTTTCCTGACTTTATTTGAAGAGATAATATAACATAAACTCAACATTATTATTGCTACTTTTTCTCCTTTATAAAATGGCAGTATCAAATTTTAAATCTGACGTTTCGTTTTCGGGCCCCCATCATCAACTTCATTTTTTTAGATACGGACCTGGATTTTTTATTTAATTTTTTAGAAGCATTTGGTCTCACAAAACGAACGATGTATCACACTTATCAATATATCAACAAATCTAGATTTTTTCCATAAGAGATAATGTGTTAGACAGAGACGGGGCGATCTTTTCTGACCCGATTTCACTTATGAGAATATTTTTATACCGCTATTGGTTAAGTGTGATACATCGTTGGTTTTGGGAGATAGCGGTAACAAATATTCTCGTAAGTGAAATCGGGTCAGAAAAGATCGCCCCGTCTCTGTCTAACACATTATCTCTTATGGAGAAAATCTAGATTTGTTAATATATTGATAAGTGTGATACATCGTTGGTTTTGGGAGACCAAATGCTTCTAAAAAATGAAATAAAAAATCCAGGTCCGTATTTAAAAAAATGAAGTTGATGATGGGGGCCCGAATACGAAACGTCAGATTTAAAATTTGACACTGTCATTTTATAAAGGGGAAAAAGTGGCAATGATAATGTTAAATTTATTTTATATTATCTCTTCAAATAAAGTCGGAAAAAAATAAAAATAAAATAGCTTCTTTTCGGTTTTTTACGAATATCTCCGGAACTATTCGGAATTTTTCAAATTTCAAAACTGCATCTTGTTGGGCATCAAATTGCGCAACTTTGCCTTAATTTAACCAACTTCGTATCTCTTACGGTTCCCGAGGTCCCCATGCATGCACTCGAATTTGTAGCACCCTGTATATGAAATTATGAAATTTTATTATAGGAACATATTCTAAAAAAAATTGTCAGAATAACTGCATCCGATTGTCAAAAGAGATAAATATTTACAATTATGGGCAACCATGTATTAAAATGCACGTTTAAAATGTTTAAATAAATTAGTTCTTGTGTCACCGCCGCAATTTATAACTGTAAATACACAGGATGTTTCAATATTACACGGACAAACAAGTGATTCCTTAACTCAAAATGTTTTTTTTTTCGAGTATTTTTACTTAACAAATTACCTGATTTACTAGTTAAAATTTGTCGCTGTGGTACTTAATATTGAGACACCAAAATTTTCATACTGACAAATACTGTTCCTTTCTTCAAACCTTTATTTACTTCAAAGGACTTGAAAACCCTTTTTTTAAATTTTCTTTGTAAAAATTGCTTCCAGTAAAAATCTACAAAAAAGTGCAAGACTAGCAAGAGTCTTGGAGCATGACCAAAACCAAGACCAAGACTGGTCCCTGCAAGATCAAGACCAAGACCAGGACCACATATGCAAGACCAAGACCACGACCAAGACTAACCCGGTCTTGGTCTTGGTTTTGCATCTGCTCATCACTAGTCGGAAATTTTTGGTTTTCACATAAAGCTTTATAGCTACTCAAAGGAACTGGGTGATGAACCGCAGGTTCTATAACAATAAAAATTAGAGCTTAAATATTTATTTAACATTATACCAACAAAACGTTTAAAATATTGTTAACAAAACTAACCAGTGCTGATACTGGCTTAAAAAAACTGAAAAAATCTATATTTTTTATAGCAGGTACTTAGGTACCATAACAACATTAAAATAACAAAAACACAAATAAAACAATTCAGAACATAGCATATTAAAAAAAAAAACAAAATTCTAATTTGGAATTTAATGGAAAACTGCTATTTTGCAAGTCTATGCCCAATGTTGTCACTGCCTTTTATCAAAATGTAAGTATAGAACCCGCCGTCAAATTGTATTAAATTAAGAAATCTTGAATTTGTTATAGCGAAAATGATTAATACATTGAAACACAAGAAAAGTCGATAAAAAGATGTCTTTGCATAAAAGTTTTAACGAAATAAGCCCTCGTAGCATTTGCATGTACCAAAATTATAATGTTAATGAGATTCGTAAGTTGTACTATTTTGTACTGCTGAGACTTGCAAGGAATGTACCGGGTGTTCCACTAAGAGAAGTAGCAGGCTATATTTCAGAACTCAATAATAGTGCAGCGTTGGGGAAAATTTTTTCCTTAAGGAAAGTAGCCAAGAGAAAGTGCTGAAAATTATTTCCAAGTTTGTGGATGGTTTGCGCTGGGGGACGTAATTGTAATGTCAAAACATACAAATATCAATTTCTCAAAAAATACCAAGTAAATATACTTGATAAGTATTAAGTACTGCTTAAGATTAAAACATGTGTTCTCAACAGAAAGCTTCCTTCAGGCGTAATTTTGGTCGGTTTTAAAATGAAGTGGTTTAACTTTAATTTGGAAAAAGGCTTATAACTGCGGTTTGGCTTAACCAAATTTGGTGAACTTGAACTTGTTTAAAAGAGCTTTTTATGCCTCATTTTCAGCTGTATAAGCTATGACAGCAAACATTTTACAAACGCCGCTAGAGGGCGCTAAGCTAAAAACTGACATTTAACGAAATTTTTGGAAAATTTTAAATACAATGATATATATCTTTTTACATACTTGGATAGAGAAAAATACCTAAAAATCTGGCGCAAACCGGAATTGGATATCCATTTTCAAACCGAACATACCTATTAGCAAAAATATAAATAAAACGGAGAAACGTAACACATTTAATGATACAAAATTGATGAAAATTGGTGATTTCCATATTTATATAAATTTGATTTATACCTTAAAAAAATCGACCTAATAGAGAATGCTGTATCGTTAAATGTGTTACGTTTCTACGTTTTATTTATATTTTCTCTAATATGTTCGGTTTGAAAAAATATATCCAATTCCGGTTTGAGCCAAATTTTTAAGTTTTTTTTCTATCTAAGACATATATCGACGTATTTAAAATTTTCGAAAAATATGTCAGTTTTTAACTTAGAGCCACCTAGCGGCGTTCGTAAAATGTTTGCTGCCACAGTTGATACAGCTAGAAATGAGGCTTAAAAAGCTCTTTTAAACGAGTCTAAGTTCACTAAACTCGGTTAAACCAAACCGGAGTTATGAGCATTTTTCAAATTAAAGTTTAACCTTCCCCCACCACTTTATTTCAAAGCCGCCAAAAATTACACCTCAAGCTTTTTGGTTCAGAAAACATTGAAGATTAAAACAGTAATACTTATCATGTATATTTACTTGGTATTTTTTTGAAAAATTTAAATTTTTATATTTTGACGTCACAAAACGCCCCCTAGCGGCCATCCTACAAACTTGAAAATAATTCCCAGCAATTTCTCCTGACCACTTTCCATACGGAAAAAGTTTTCCCAAAGCTGGACTATTATTAGTTTCCGAGATATAGCCGGGGCTACCTCTCTTAGTGGAACGCCCGGTACATAGTGCGGCGCAAAACGTATAGCACGCCGAACAATGTTGTCAAATCAAAGAAAAATTTTTGGTAATTGTTCGATAATTTTTCGTATCTATCTCTCTATCAGTAGAAGTAATAAAAATCTAAATATCAAAGTTCATCATCCATCAATGCCCAATTTGGGAATATATTAAACAACTAATTATAATTTTACCCTGAAATTCAACCTCGAACTCAACCAATTTACAGATTTTAATTCTTCCGTATTCCGTATCTTTGGTATTTGCATGGCCAACATTATGGCACACCAAATATTGAAATGTTTCTCAATTTCGGCTCTGTATACCGGCATTGTCGGCAACACAGCAATTCCCGTTATTTCTGTCGGGCGCAGCCGGTGCAAGCCGAAACTGCCGCCACGGGGCCTCTCGGCCCCCTTGTCACGTGAGCCACCCTCCGAATCATCTGTCGATTCGTTCGACTACACAAAAGAAACGCCCGACTATGATTCTGTTTTCCTCTATCTCCGCCTATCAGACAAAGAGGGCAGAACAATTATTAGAACCAGGGGTGCCTTTGAACGACCCTCGGATAAAATTCAGAAGGGGGAATGTAGAAAAAGGGAGATTATAGAAGTTGGTCCCTTTAAATTCGTGGAAAGGGAATGTGTGTTCGCAGGACATAAGACATTTTTGCTGTTCTCGTTTTCCGCTGCATGCATTTAGTCAGTTGTATCTATGGCGCAGGTCATTACAATATGACCACGTTTTTCACACAAACAGAGAGGCTATCTTCGAGTAGACTCTTACCCAATGAAATAAATTCAAAAGACTATTATGTTTGAGATATTATTGTGTTTACTATAGAGCGTAAACTATTTATTGATAACATAACACGTAGGTGGCTACATAATAAAAAAAAGTGTGTGCTTAAAACCGCGCGACAGAAATGAAAACTTTAGCAGAGCGATATTAAAAACTATATAAAATTAAAAACAGTTCACACGCGGTATTATAAGTCAAACCTTCATTAAACTAAACCAAGCGGTCACCCATCCATGTACAAACCACGCCCGACGTTGCTTAACTTCAGTGATCGGACAACTACTTTTCACTTTGTATTCTCGGCAAACATGTAAAGTTTATTTTGATTATGATCATCATCGAAGTACGTTAGGTAAAATCAGATGATGGATTTATCCCACCGAAGATCGGTGATTTATCCTTACTGTGTGTAGAGCATATTTTATTAGAAATGATCCATATATAGTCTAAGGGGCACATGCAGATTTATTCACTTTTCAAGTAGATATTTGAAGGTATTTGATTTAACCTGAGGTTTACTGTTTTTGAGAACTGATTCTAAATCGAAGGCAGTAAACATTCTGTTTTTTAAAGTCTGTTCCGTTTTTTTTTTCTGGTTTTTAAGCCTGCAATGCAGTTCATCCAAAAATTTATATTAATTTTGCAATTTGGGCAAAGGACAAATCACAATTAGGCACATATTGAAACACTACAGGCATTATTAATTATTGTTAAAAGTACCTAATTTTGATCAGAAGTGCTTTGAATTTCACAACATCCTTAAAAAATTAAAAACTAATAAAATAATCTCAGGCGCCTATTTGCAGGAGGAGAGCAGGGGGAGTAATTACTTCCACCCCGCCATGCCATGAACACCAGCACCACCACGTAAAACTTCCACAGCACCTTAACGTAAAACTTCAATAATGCTTGGTAAAGTCCGCTTCGTCCGCTCGTGGAACATGTGTTTCTTTAACGATTTTTGGGTAAAAATTGGGTTAGTGGCGCCCTCAAAATTTCCCGAAATAGCCTCCGTTGGCGCCTTCGTGGCATCTCTACGATCTCTCTCGATATAGTGGATAAACGGTTTCGAATATGTAGTATATTGCGGTTGCTATTCTAAAAGGTTCGAAGTTTTATTGATTAGTTTCTATGCACTGCTCATAGTCTAAGGTCA
>MU184084.1:81781-116785 GCA_016904865.1 Pissodes strobi | reverse complement strand
AAGTATTTAACAAGTGAGTATTGTATTTTCACAATGTATAAGTGCTCATTTTGTAGTTTTATGTGTGGTTCCATACCTATTTACAACTTACACCAATTTTCTCATAGAAATTCAACATCAATTCCATTGAAATGTCTTCATAAAGACTGAATCTGGAAAAATGAGTCAGGATAGGAAAATGTGGACATTTTTTGGTGATTAGAGGCAAGTTCTGGTGGATTTCACGGCTGATTTCGAGGTAAAATTTTATGGATGCGTATATAATTTTTGGGGCAAGTAAGTAGAATTGTTTGCCTGTAATTTCAATTAAAACTTTGAAGATGGGAGAATACTAGTCCAGGATCAGAGAATTTTAAATATTTCAAGGGATAAGCAGCAGTTTCTGACAGATTTCCAGGTAAAATTTTACTTTAAACATCGAAGTTGTTTTATACCGTAACCGTGTTCACGTTAGAAATAAATAAAATGATGTTGGTATATAAAAATGTTGTATTTTTATTTGATTTCTTCGACAAATTACCAAAAATGAAAATACATAAATTATTATGTAATATTACAAATTTATTACATGTATCGTCGCTGTAAAGTCACAGTTTTGGCACTGAAAATTTACTGCTAAGTACTGAAAATATACATTTTGCTTTATTTAAAGTGTATTTAGCGTGTAATTTCACCTAATGTTAGCTGTGATTTTACTAAAAAACTGCCAAATTTTTAAAAAAATATTCCGTGTTATAAGATTTCCTTGTATATTCACATGAATATTAACAATGAATTTAAAGTGAAAATACAAGAATAAATGTGTTTTTACAGTTATTTATTTACAAATATTTACGTGAATCTTGTAATTCTACAGTGTCACTGGCAGTATTACTTGCACTATTGCTGGCTACAAATAACCAACATTTATTGCTGTAATTTTACTAGATTTATTTTTAGAGTGTACTGCGGGACGGCGACTGCTAAACCGTATTGCAAGTCGATACGACCTCAGCCTCAGACTCATGATTTCATGCTTTTCATAGGTGCGGGCTGACCTTAAGTGAGGTTTTTATTAGCACTGGCGCCGCTGGATGGGATTTCGTTTTTCGGGGAATTACAGAGGAGCGAGTTTCAGCAAGGCCAGTTGTACGACAAGGTCAGTCGCCCTTTGTCCGTTACCGTCACAAACTTTTCAGGTGGGCCCCACGACCGTTTTGTGTTTTAACAATTTTAACGACTCTTGGGCGAAAATGGGCGTGGCTGATGGACCTGTGACGGGCGCCGCCTTTCCAAGGAGAGGAAACACTTTTGTAACTTTTCGTCTGGTAATACTATCTTCGCAATTCAAAATTTACGGGATTGTCACAATATTCCCATTCATAAAAAAGGGTCACTTTACACACTTGTTGCATAAATAACTATTTTAAATTAGTGCGTAAAATAAATTAATTTACGCACTAGTACGTAAAGTAAATCTGACGTATTTTTGACATTTAGTGTAGTTCGTAAAGTAATTTAATAACATTTTTTCATAGATTTTTCGGTAGTAGAAACATTTTTGTATGCTACTCACGTGTAAAGTAGGTACCTACCCTTTTTTATTTATGCATGGGATTGTCAATATTCCCATTCATAAAACAGGGTCACATAGACACTTTGTTGCGTAATAGTAATTGACGTTATAAGTCCGGTAGGTGACTTATTACAGTACGAGTTGTTTTACGGACGAGGCGACGTAGGAGCCGAGTACGGAATGTAAACGAGTACTGTACTAAGACCTAACGGACGAGTATCGTATAATATTTTATTTCATACTGTGTTTATAATTATTTTAAAAATTAATAAAAAGTATTAAAATATAAAAAATATTAGTTTGGGTTAGTCAATCTAACAATCGCTCCAACTTAGCAATGTTATAGCCATGGTTATTCATAGCGAATTATGATTTTCTTTTGCTTGTCACTGTCAAATAAATAAATTACAGCATCAGATACAGTAATATTACGTTACGGTATCAGATACTGTAATGTTCGATTTACAGGCCTCAAATGAGTCCGGGAAATTGTCATTTAGCGGACAGTATGAAATAAATATATATTGTGACTATAATGTAAAATAAACTCGTTTTTTGATTATTGATTGCAACAATGTAGTAATTGACAACTATTAATTCAAAGTTCTTATCAGACACGTGTGTAAGATGGCTATTACGCCCCCTGGCGGCCATTTTGGAAACTTAAAAATAATTTAATAACATTTTCTCTTGGGCACTTTACTCATAATTTTTTTAACCGTAAGTCTTAATTACTTTTCAAGATATTAGAGTGTGCCATTCTTAGTTGGCCACATTCCACGTAATTCGTCGCCAATAACACGAAGTGGCGTACCTCAGAAAATACGACAATTAAGTTAGGTCAATTTTAGTACCTTAAAAAGGTAAGTCAGTTCTTAATAGCTTTAGAGCTATAACAAGGTAATAATTGACTTATCTCATTTTACTAAGAAATAAAATTTCAGGAAGGAGCGTAACCTAAGTTACGCCACTTTGTAAAATAAAATATACATAATATATATAATTTTTTATTACGCATGCATCATAATCAACGATTATCATTGATCTACTTTTTTACCTAGATATTTACCTGCCGTTTAAATTACTATATGTCAAAATGAAGGAACACATTTAAAAACAACATTGCTTTATTCTAAATAGTAACTACGTAACTCAAAAAAGTAAAATATTTTTGAGAATATGATGCATTCATAATAAAAAATAGCGTATGATATACAGTCGGACTTGCCGCTGATGCAGTTCGACGGCTGAGGGGCAGAGGAGAAAAACCACACAAAAACAGGTGGCGGCGAAGGCCGTCAGTAGCAGTAGTTTTGTTTTTAACTGTTTTGATGGGGGCTGAGTGAAATCAATTTTTTTTTATCGCATTCCTTTCGAAACTTATTACCCGTGCTGTTGACTATACGTATATAAGAGGCCTTTAAAGCCTTTGCGACTTACAAATCACTCCGCTGCGCGTCGGGTTTTGAAATATGTCGCGCGTGCTTTAAAGGCCCTCTTATACACTTATATCATAATATACTATTACAGCGGATGTCGTATCTAAGTAAGTTAGGCCAGTCCGTAAAATTGTAGCCGTAAATGTTACCATACAATCGAAGCCAAGCAGTAGGTATTTAGTATGTAAGACTCTTTTTTTTGCACACTTTGGGCATCTCTGATGAACGGAATGTGAACTTCTTTAGAAAAGTTAAATTCAAGTGACATCATGGAAGGAGAAAAAAGAGTTGGTAGATAATCAAATATAGTTATTACGCGAGACAAGGCACTTCAAGATGCAATTCACTAAGACATCCAAAGATTTCAAAAAATTGAGTTCCACTACTGCCGATCAAGTTGGAGTAAGGGATAGGTATGTTCATCCAGAGTAAACTGTTTCTAAAATTAGTGCCATGTTTACAGAAGGACGACAAACCTTCGACTGACCTATACCGCAAGGTGTTTAGATCATTAAATCTTTCATTTCACCGGCCAAAGAAAGACCAGTGTTCGCTGTGTATGTCATACAGACAAGGTGAGGTGAAAGAAAACAGGTATGAGAAGCATTCGGCGAAAAAAATAAAATAAGAGAAATAAAATGTTGTATCAAAGAGAAAGCTCTAACTGTAAAGAATAATACTGATAACTCGGATAATAGTGAAATTACATTTGCAAGTTTTTATCTAAAACAAATAATTTACCTACCCCAGTCAAGGGAAAGTACGTTGTTTTTTAAAAGACGTCTTGCAAATTACAATTTCACGGTGCGTGTACAGGGTGGCCAACTAAGAATGCGAGGCACTGTATCTTGGAAACTATCCATGGTAGAGACTTGCGGCAAAAAATGTAATGACTAAAACGGTCAAGAGAAAAACCTGGAAAATATTTTCAAGTTTCTAAAATAACCACTAGGGGGCGTAAATGCAATCTTGAATCTAAAAAAGTGATGTTTCTGTGAATTCCGCTATATTAACCTTATAAAAAAATTCCACATGTTTGAAGTTGAGGATAATGTAAAACTTTTTTGTTTAATGCTTTTGGCTGTATCTCTAAAAATAAAGTGGTGGGGGGTATTGTAAGTTTTTTTAAATAACACCCTGTATCTGCGAAACGGCTAAGCCGATTTTAACAAACTTGGGTTAGTTCAAAGAAGCTATTCTTGGGCTACAAATGTTTATTATTTAAAGTTTCGTTAGTTTCACATGTCGCCGCTAGAGGGTTATTTTCGACATTCCGACAGAAATGGTTAATTTTCTCAAAAAAATTAAATGCATTGATATGATTTTTTCCCATGAAAAAGTAGCTAAATAATGGGTAAACAAGTTCGCGAAAACCGCATCTCGATATCTTGTTCCTAACCCAAAATATAGGCAAAAAAAATTATTACTGACGAAAATCCCTTATTTATTTTTTTTTTTACTATATGTATTTATCTCGAATTTTCTCTTTTATAAAAGTTGTGGCCCTGAAAAGGACCGATTTAAAAAAGGAAGGTTCTTAGTGCCCCCGCAAATGCTCGAAATGCTGACCATCACGCTCTATGCATTGCTGAAGCCTCCCATGGGTAGACAATTAATAGAAGCAGGCCATGGAAAGAAAACAAATGAAAATATAAATAATTCTTCCTCAAATTGTCAATAGTTGTCAAAAGTTTCGCTTTATTTTAAGCAATTTTTGTTTTTACAAAATGCGTTTCACGAATGATGAAGCTGTTGATATGCTTGCGGTTTATTTTGAACGAGGGGGAAACCACCTTAGAATTTTGGTGTACAAGCTAATAAAACTTTCAGAATTTTTTAGAATTTATTAGCATTTCTTAGAATTATTAAAATTTTTTAGAAATTTTAGAACTTTTTAGCATTTCATAGAATTTAATTACAATTTTTTAGAATTTAGTTAGAATCTTTACCTATTGCGCATGCTCAAACGCACGCGCAGCGGACCTGCCACAAGGCGCCGCCGGGCGGCGAACTTCCGCAAAAGCCGGAACAACCATTTGTCATAGTCATTTGTTTATTTGTGCACATGTGCAGTAGCTAGCGAAACGAACGATTTTTAGCGCCTCTATCGGAGGGTCTTCCCAAAAGTGATAAATTTCTGGCTAGAAATGCAAAAGAAATAGAATCATATTACCTAAATTTTTACAGAGCAAATTATGCCTATGTAATTATGGCTCAACCAGTGAGTCCAGATGCCCCAGCATTCTGTATTCTGTATCTCTTTATTTGCGACGGACAACAGGTTTACCTACAAAGAGTTTTACAAAGATGGGATAGAATCATTTCTGAGGCATCAAAATTTGAAATTAAAATTTTGGGATTTTCGTCTGATAGTGATACCAGACTACTAAAAGCCATGAAACACAAATCAGCATTTATAAGTAACAAAAACTTAACTTTACTACAGGATTGGTATCATATAGATTTTTCAGAGAATGACCTTTGTTTCCTACAAGATTCAATCCACATTCTTACAAAACTAAAAACTAGGAAACTATTTTGCTAGCTCGGAACATCCCAAACAACTAATTGCATTTGTTAATAAAAGTCATCATTTACTGACCAAAATGGATATATCTCCCGAAGATCAAATGAATTATAAAAGTGCTGAAAAAATGTGTTATTACAAAGTAAGAGCATCCCTGGGAGAAAATGTATCACAAAGCACGGAACGGTAATTTACGAGGTAATTTACTTGAAAATGATGCAATATATAATTGACTCCTTAATTGCTTCTAATGAAGATTTGGAAGCACGTATTTTTAAAATATGGTATGCTGTATTTTTTTAAAGATATTGGAGGAAATGGATAAAAGACCATCAAAACTATATTCTAACAGAAAATTTCATTTCACTCAATTCTTATACGTGTGTGGAAATTAATGCACACACATGTTGATAAAGCTGATTAAAAGGTTCCAAACCGATGGCAGCATAACTAAAGATATGTTCTGGCCCAGTATATTTAACAGTCAGTCATGTGAAAGATTGTTTAGATCGGCGCGATCAATGACATCTACTCAATCCACAGTTGTTAATTTTAGTCTCGATTTTAGTATTAGGGACTTATTTCACAGAATTGATCGAATGGGATATATAAATTATATTGTAAGGTATCTCAAGGGAACGTTTGTTTTTGCAAGGGAACAGAAAGAGAAATATTTTAGTAAAACTCTAAAAAAAGACATAGATGAGATCAATTTAACAAATGTGATAAATAGGTCATTAGAAGAGGCTTTTATGGATGTAAGTAATCTGGGAATGACTGTTGAAAAAAATGAAGCATTTAAATTACTTTTGAATATTGAAGACTCGGTTGAAGAAAGCCTCGAAAAAACCCAAGAAGGAAACCTCCAAGAAAACCGCGACTTACACACTAATGATAATTTGAATTACAATGAAAATCTGTCGGAAAATCTTGGCGAAAATTTTTTTGCGATATTGGGGTGCCTAACGAAGGAAGTACAGACGTTGAAAGAAATGGGCTTGATATTGATTTAATACTTGTTCAAGATTAAAAGCTTTTAGAGGACAACATCGACTTAAGAGATTAATCAGATCAGCGAATTGATATAACTGAGAACAGCCCTTATCTAAGAGTGACTTTACCCAGTAATAAAGTACGAGTCATTAAAAAATCATCATATGTTTGGTTACTCGATGAGGGAAATGTTAACCCTAACATTTTCAGTCGATCCGTGCTAACCCAGCACTCGCCCAACACGGATCGACTAAAAAGATTTGTGTCAAATACGAAACGTAAAAATGATATAGATGTCAGACCATCTACCTCACAATCAAGAAAAAAAGCCAAAAACCAAAATATATAAAACGAAAAGTAAATCAGAATCGAGATCAGAATATAAAGATGTTACTTTTATGGAATCTGTTGATTCTCCCTATTTTGAAGAAGAAAGTCCCTCCGAAAATATTAGAGAAATAAAAAGTATTGTGGAGATTAAACAAGGAGACTTTGTACTAGTATCAGTATCATTTATAGGAGGGAAAAGAAACACAAAAGTTCAATTATATATGTATTGTGCAAGATATTAGTGAAGATGATGTCAAAATTATGGCACTTAACAGTGCAGACTCTACAAACATACATCGCGAATGAAAAAGATGTTTCGTTTGTAAAATTTAGTCATATAATTGGATTACTAAATACACCTGATATTGTACCTACTGGAGAGAGAGTTAGGTATGTGTTTAGAGGCAGCATAGAAGAAGTATCCGAAATGTAGATGTTTCTCATGTCAGCCGGCTTAACAAAATACCTTACTAGGTATATTTTAATCTCGTTTCTGCTTTGTTGGAATAAAATCTCTAATAAAATATTTTTGTTTTATTTTTCCAATAAAAATACTACTACTATACTCCATCTTGTCTAAGAGTAAGCTTACCAAGTAAAGTACGACTCCCTAAAATATCATTACTTAATTGATTACTCCATGAGGGTCAAGGAAGGATACAAATCGGATAAATATATTTTCGGCAAATTTTAAATGTAAAAAACAGATAAAAATGCAAATAAGAAATTATGTGTTTAAGAATGTCTAAAAAATAATCAGATTTTTTTTATAAACTTTTAGAATTATTTAAAAATTTATAGAATTTTTTAGAATTTTGTAGAATTTTGTAGAATTTTTTAGAATTTCTTAGAATTTTTTGAAACAATTACATTGAAAATTTGCATTTTTTAGAATTTTAGAATTTTTGGTGTACAAAATTTGATAGGTGGTATCCCCCTCGATTTTGAATGTCTTCAAAATGCCGCAGTAGCTAAAAGAGTTTACGCGGCCCTGGATAATCGACGCCCTTGCGATGTGAGAGTTTTTCCCAGATTAGTGGCCAGCTTACAAGCCAATGGTAGTTTTCGGCCTGCGTTTCAACGGCAAAAAATTGGACGTACTGGGGTATAGGTATTGAAGGAAATCCTCATGTTAGCACAAGACCGTTATCGCTTGAGTTGAACATAGCACGAACAACGCCAACGGTTCAAAATATCTTGAAGGACCATAGGTAAGTTCTAATGGCTATCACAATATAGGTATTTGTTGAAACTTTTTTTTTAATTACTTTTAGAATACATCCATATCATGTAGTTCTACATCAGGCTTTGAATGAGGAAAATTTTGATCGCAGGTTGGACTATTGCCATTGGATGTTAGGTATGATACGCGAAAATAGAGAATTTTTATTTTAAACTCTTTGGACCGATGAAGCCACTTTTAATAGTGTTGGGAGAGTCAATCTGCACAATATGCACTATTGGTCTGTAGAAAATCCGCATTGAATGTATGAAGTTCAGCACCAAGGGCATTGGAGTTTAAATGTGTGGTGTGGCGTACTGGAAGGCAAAATTACTGGGCCATATTTTTTCGAGCAACCCCTAAATGGCAATGTCTTTCATGAATTTTTGGCCAATCAATTACCGTTGTTGTTGGAAGATGTGCCTCTGGATACGAGGCAAAACTTGTTCTTGCAGTTGGATGATTGCCCAGCACATTTTGCTATTAATGTGCGAGAGCATATCGATGCAGTATTTCAACAGCGGTGGATTGGAAGAGGAAATCTGTTTCCATGGCCTCCGCAATCACCAGACTTAACTTGTCTGGATTTTTATTTATGGGGGCGGTTAAAGGACATCGTGTTCCAGACTCGACCGACGACCAGAGAAGATTTGAAAAACCGGATTCGCACTGCAATACGAACCATACCGTGAGCCGAAATTGAAACTGCAGTTTTGTCTACCCATGAGAGGCTTCAGCAATGCATAGAGCGTGATGGTCAGCATTTCGAGCATTTGCGGGGGCACTAAGAACCTTCCTTTTTTAAATCGGTCCTTTTCAGGGCCACAACTTTTCTAAAAGAGAAAATTCGAGATAAATAAAGTAAAAAAAAATAAAGGGATTTTCGTAAGTAATAATTTTTTTTGCCTATATTTTGGGTTAGGAACAAGATATCGAGATGCGATTTCCGCGAGTTTGTTTAGCCATTATTTAGCTACTTATTCATGGGAAAAAATCATATCAATGCATTTAATTTTTTTGAGAAAATTTACCATTTCTGTCGGAGTGTCGAAAATAGCCCTCTAGCGGCGACATGTGAAACTAACGAAACTTTATATAATACAACATTTGTAGCCCAAGAATAGCTCCTTTGAACTAACCCAAGTTTGTTAAAATCGGCTTAGCCGTTTCCCAGATACAGGCTGTTATTTAAAAAAAAAAACTTTAAATACCCCCCACCACTTTATTTTTAGAGATATAGCAAAAAGCATTAAACAAAAAAGTTTTACATTATCCTCAACTTCAAATATGTGGAATTTTTTTATTAGGTTAATATTGCGGAATTCACAGAAACATCACTTTTTTAGATTGCAGTTACGCCCCCTAGGTTTTTCTCTTGAGCGTTTTAGTAATTACATTTTTTGCCGCAAGTCTCTACGATGGATAGTTTCCCAAATACAGTACCTGGCATTCTTAGTTGGCCACCCTGTACAATATTGCTTCAAAGGCATGTCACTGTTTTCTTTGCAAAGTGAACTGGAAAGAGGGGCATCTGAAGTAAGTTCCTGTGTTTTTTAGGCCTCTAAAAAGCATATTAAATCAGTTGCCCTATTTTCAGATGGATTTAGTGGGCAAAATAAGAATACCATTATTGCCACAATGCTTTTATAATATGCTGTAGCTAAAACTTCTAATATAGAAGAGATCTCATTATACTTTTTTTGAGTCATGTCATGATAAAAATGAAGAAGATTCTGCCCAGTGCCCTTTCTACAACTATATCCAGTCATTCGTCTGCAAGACGTAAGCAACCGTACATTCTGCATGACCTTCAGCACAACGATTTTCAAGATTAAAAAAAATGTCCAAAGAGTTAAGAATTATGTGCATAGGAACCTCAGATACAGGAGAGCCCAAAAAATGGAACGATTTTATGGAAATAAAAGTTAAAAAACATGAGCCACTAACAATATTTTACAAAACTAGCCATCACCTTCAACACGAATACAAATCGTTTAGATTAAAAAGATAAAAACTTAATTTAAAAGATATTTTCCCCGAAGTTTTAAATGCAGAGCAAGAAAAATTACTAAAGAAAAATATATGGATTTGAAGTCGCTGGGCGAAGGAGACACGGAGACACCAGTAATTCGTAAGAAAAATACCAAACATTCTATTTAAATCTTCTTCCTGAGTAATCGATAAAATATTTGTTGTTTATTTTGTTCATTTTTATTAGATAATATTGTATTTAAATATATTTTTTTGATGTTGCTATGATTACTTTTCCATAGGGAGTTAAATAGTTTTAAAGATACTCTGAATACTTATTTTGCCGTAATATTACTGTTCTTCTTTTTGTAAAATTTGTATTTTATTAAAAACATCTTTTTCAAAATTTTATGTATTTTTATTTTTAATTACTTTAATGTAACACCGACGTAACTAAGTTTTTATTCTACGAGTTAGTGGAAATTTTGAGCAGATCAAATAAAAAATGGGTGAAGCATTGCTCATGTTTAAATATACCTAAGTATAAAAGAGTGATTTCACAGTTTTTTCGGTTATAAATCTATTTTTACAAAAAATGTCCATTTTTGCAACTCACTTTGGAATATAGTATTTGGGCAAGATAGTTTTTTTTTATCAAAATTCTTAATGCGATGGTTTTGTACATTATTTTTTCTACGACGAGTCATAATAATGAAAAATAACCTTACATTTTTAAAATTTACCAAGTAAATTGTCTATGAACTGTCAAAATTGATACATTTTAAATCTGTCATGAGCAATGAGCATGCCTGTCTTTGATATTGACCGAACATTTCTGTGGTGTTGAATTTTGGTTGGTTATAGCCCAGTTTAATAATGAAACGTCAGTATTATAATAAGCTTCATTATGATACTGGCAGTAAATATCTAGTAAATCAATTTAATTAAGTCTAGGTATAGGAGTGGAAAATTTGAAGATTTTGCAACGAGTTAAAGTACTTAACTGTAGCTAGTCGAGTCCGAGCTTATTTATAAAAAACAAACTTAAATTTATATACCTACTTAGATGATTTAGGGAAGGCATAATAACAAATAGTATAAGCCCCTTCCTACTCACAGAAAAGAACTTAAATCGAATGGCATCCGTCGGCTAAATTACTCTGATTCTTTCAGAATAAGTAGAAAGTAGGTCATTTAAAAACCGTGTCTTTAAACACTAAATAACAAAATATAATACTACCTAGGCAGTGTCTTGTGCATAAAAATGTCAACCTTGACAAGCGCAACAAATCTGACCTACTCCGACGGGAATCATTGCATCTGACCTACAAAAAATTACTGACTCACGATAGTGCGCAAAAAACTTAATTACATCCAATGCATATTAATATTATGCTTTCAAGTCCCCCCTATACCGCGATCCCCACCATTTATTTAACAGCGGGTGCTCATTCAATCAAGTGAGAAGCAATTCAGCAATTCCCCTTTAATTTTCAGGCTTCCTCCGCTCCCTTCTCGACCGGTTCTACTTTCCGAACGTTCCCCTTTAAGCGCCGCTGCCATTTGCAATGAAGCGGGCAGCGCGCACAACGTTGCCACGTTGATGAATGAATCCTTACGTATTGTATAGCTTAAACAGGCAAACCGAATTATGCTCATAATTATTGTATATGTAATGTTTAATAAGTCCCTGGCATTTCGCTAGGCAGTGATAAATAAAAATGCAACAAAGCTTTCTATAACTATTGAAAATAAATTTAAAATACCCTGGCGATTGTTAGATTATTAAAGATTAAACAGAATAACAAGTTGGCAACTTCACAAGAGTTGCCCAGTCCATCAGTTGTATGCTAGCGCGGAGGCATCAGATTTATTTTTACTGTTAACCTCTAGTATAAGGCCTGATGCATCATATGAATTATTAATTTCTAGCAGGATGATGTTTTTCCTTTTAGTTCACCTGCATCAAAATGCAAAAATCCTCTACTAGTGCGAGATAGCGGCTGTTACTGAAAGAGACCCTTGCCCTTGTGAAGAGAATTATTGTGGATGTGTTATTTTATCATTTCCATGCAATATGAATTTATTGATAGTGATACAGAAGTTAATATAGGCATCGAGTGAGTAACCCAGTTTATACTTATTTCTAAATGGCCAATTAAGTAGAAAACTAGCAAACAAATAATTGCATGTACTTGAAGGAGTGAGTACCTAACCTATTGTTTCGAAACAAATTAACATACAAAGAAATAATTTTAAATGAATACTCACGAAATTAAAATCTGTTAAAATGTTGCAAACTGCTTAAAAATAATTGAAAAAGTTCGAAATCCACGTTAAAGTCAGTCAAATGCTCATTAAAAGATAAGGATCGCGATAAGTCGTTGACTTCAACAGCACTGTCTCGTTGTGAAATTCGTTGACCTGCATAAAGTAGAAAATAGGAATATTATCTTGAGCAGCTGTCGTTTTCATGTATATTTTTGTAGTAGGATAGTTGTATGGAGAGGAGAGGGTAAAGTTCCGTATAACGCACAGCCATACAATCCATGAAACAAAGAAATATACGCCTAGGGGGCGCTAAACTGAAATAAAAAAGGATAGACGCTCGACCCAAGCCGGTTTCGGTCGCCATTTTAGAATTATGAGAACATGATTATTTGAATGCACACTGCACGACACAGAACAAATAATTTAAACATACCCTTAAATATTGACGAGCTTTCTTTCTTCAGGTGTTGCACACGTCGAAAGTACTAAGGCAAAAATAAAACTAAAATTAAATAATTAAACAAAAACTGACCTTTTCGTAAAAAAACCGAAACCCCTACTACGTTCCATATCACAACAAAATCCAACTAAAAATAACTAAAAGCAACGTCATTAAAGCAAATAAAGTTGCCAAAGCTGCAATTAAAAACAATATACAGATCGAGCACTGTCAGATTCGTCCGATAGTTTCCTTGCTAGAAGTCACTTTTTCCTCCGAACTGTCGAGTCCGCTCCACTGTCACACGTCACACGTTACTACACTATGAACTAGGTGGTCCCTTGAACGACTGCTTCGAATGTTGGCGTCGCACAGAGCGTCCTTCGATATCCACCAATGGCAACCCAGTATGTCCCACCTTTTTAATACATTGGTTGTTTTTGCGGGGTGAAGGGGGAGTCGTCCATGTTAATTTCGTGGGTTTCCCTTGTCTGAAATCCGAACGAATGGGAAACAAGTTTATTCGGCAGGTCTCGGGACCGATCGGCTACGTTTTTGTACGATGGCGATTGCTCTGATAGGGAACAAGGAATCGACGGGCTCGATTTCTATCCCTTTTCAACACGTGAATTATTTGGTATCGTGACATTGTCTAATGGCGGCATTTATGCTATAATACTAGATGGCGCATACTCAAAGAAAAAAGAGCATGGAGGATGTCGACTTATCAGTCCATTTAAGGGAAATGTTAACATATTTAATGTTAAAGTTAGATAAGCTCCTGATAAAACATTTGATGTTTGCCACCTAGCATTCATTGAATTTATAGATAATAGAAACTTATATTATGCTCAAAAGTGCCGATCTTTCGCCAATCATAAATAAGGTAATGTTCTGTACAGGACTTCCTTCTACTACTTATCTAACGTCGTGTTCTTGACATATAAGTATATTTACTCTTTATTTATACAAGTGAGATACAATGACATGCATAATAAAGTGATGGCTGACTTTTGAGACTTTGGTTTTCTTAGCTAAGCAAGTCAACTGTTCCAAATAAATAAATGCCCAAGCAATGAAGCCAATGATAAACAACATGATGCTTTTAATACCTATTATCTTTAATGATAGGGTTATACGAATAAAAATATTCCACTAATCCCATTTTTAATATATCTACCTATTGAAGTAGACATAATCGATGGTACAATATTCATGAATATCATTTTTCTTGGATATTTAAGGAGAAATAATATACCAATACTCAGGTTATAAATCTTTTCACTTCACAATACTATGACCAAAGCCAAAAATCTTGTACAGGTTTATAGTGATTAGGTCGATACATACAAACAAAGGTTAGAGAAAATGCTTTATGGATAAATATACTTTGGGTTTAACATCAGGCTTTACCATAGCATCAACATCATATTCTTAAAATACCTAAAGTAAGTAAACACACCTAAAATCAATATATATAAATAATAGTAGTAATTTAACTCATTTGATGCGCATTTACTCAGCCACAATAATAGACCAAAACGTCATTGGCGGTGACGGTCCACTCAGTAATTAACCTGGTTTATACCTACGTGATTACTTGGGTGTTATTGCTTCATTACAACCTATGTCTTATATATCATAAAAATATAAAATAGTTCTCTGACGAAATGCCAACTCCATCGAAATGTATATAGGTACCAAAATGTAATAAGTTATTAGCTTACAAGAGGTGTAAACTTGAGAGAATATTTGCAGCCACTCCTAAACCATATATTTTCACCAAGTTCGTATAGGTCAGTGCTTAGGTATATGCACCTGCTGAATTTAATTAGTCAGTTCTCTCCCTCCCAGTCACAATATATGTCAGAGTACAAGTTTGCATTGCAATCAGTATTATGCAAGTATGATAAGGCGAATTTGTTTTGCTATCGTTAATAAAGTTACTTTCCAGCCGTATTTTAGAGTACCATCAATATTATTTATTCAAACCCATATACCTACCTGCACAATTTTTCATATTCCCTTTATATACAGCGTAATTTAAAATGATATATTTTCTTTCATTTATTTAAATATATCTCATCTTTCATAAATCTGTCGGTTTACGTACCTAATCCGCTATCATTGGCTTCTTCTGATATAATCCTGCAATATACGCATACGCCTTAACAAGTGCTTCCTACCAGGCATTTTAAATCGGCATTAGACGTGTTCTCCCTACTAAATCATATACAAATAATCCCATGGCCATTCCCCCATGCACACCGCGTGCTGACGCCATTCCAATCCAAAAATAATGCTGCTCGCGACGCCAACAGCGGATCGCAGAATCGCAGGCGCACAACACCGGTGAAGCAGACTTGAATATTACAGATGGAAGGACAAGTGGCAGTTCTCAGATTCTGGCATCCCGCCGACAGGTTAGCCAGTCGGTAGAGGGACATGCGGGGGACGAGGGTCGGGTGAACGTGTCGCCGACAGGTGCTGTCAGCGGACAGCGGTTTTCATATTGGGACTTTGGTTTGTGGTTTTGATTTTTGACGAGGCCGTTCTCAAGAAAAATGGGATTAAAACGTATTTATGACAGCGATTGGATGTGCATTTTGGATTGATAGTCGAATGTCATAAACTCTTAAGCACATGATGGTTAGGGCAACGGGTTTTGGCGGCCTTAATACGTATCCGTCTCGACATTTCGACATATAAAAATATAAGGATGAAGCATTAAGAAAAAATACTTTTACTTTAACTCATGATAGAAATATTATTCTACAAAATTGTTCCATAAGAGAAGTCAAATTTTATATCGTTACACACTTGAAGACAAAAATACTAAAAATTTGCAGTGTTGCAGTCAACACAAGTACGTTCTACAACAACAACAGTAAACTACCCGTATATCCTGGTTACAACCTACACACCCGATTAAGACGTAAGTTCGGAATATGTCTTTTTGTCCGAAGCCACCTTTCATGTCACCGCGAGAAAACACTCGAACCGAACAACCTTGACGTCATGTGGCTCAAGTTCACCGCCAAGGGATTAACCAAGTATATGCTGTCTTTATCGCCCTCCGAGTGATAGAGCCCACCAAAGCTTTTTTACAAGACAAGCTACCACTTTTGACTCAATACAGGTCGATCACCCCAATTCAGAAATAATCGTTCTGGGAGATTTCAATGCCCACAACACCAAGTGTTATTGCTCAACATTACAACAAGACCAGCTCAACATCACAAGCATTTGCCATCAGCTGCGGGCTCACTCAACTTGTAGACGAACAAACTCGAATCTCAAAAAGGGGTGAATTCGCCGCCCTCCTGGATCTTTTTCTAATCACCAATCCTGATCAGTACACAATTACAGTGTCCGCCATTAGGTACTTCCGACCACAAACTTATTACAACGGTTTGTGAATTGCCACTTCTACAGAAAGATTCACCATTGCCTCGCAAAACTTGCATCTCTTCATATTGGGAACCTTGTCTCTCTCAGATTTTTAACCTAATAAACTTGTAACATACAATTTAAATTCTAAAAAATATAAGGCTTCACAGCCTAGCTAGCTCACATAGAGTACTTTGAGATAGAAAAAAAAAGTTGTTGAAATTGCTTACCTTGACAAACCTCACCAAATTAGGCGGCTTTCCTCTATTTTTCTTCTTTTTAGTTTGCTACGTTCTTGCATGCGTTGCTATCTTTCCTGAAACAAAAAATAATTCTCAAGCAATATAAAGAGACATACACATTGACACCCAGCATTTAATAGGCATCAGGCCAGAGAAGGTACTCTTCTTTCTGAAAAGGATTGGGCTTTTAGGCTAAACTGCTAACTGAAGGATGACACAATGTGCCCTAGTGAGCATAAGTGTCGCCCAATACTTTGATAATATTGATATTTTTTGAAATTAAACTTCATATTTAAAGTTTGCTTCTGTTTTCACATAACTGTGTAAAATAACCAATGGCGGATTTACCCTAAGGCCCGGTAGGCCCGGACCTAGGGCGGCCAGATTTAGGGGCGGCCCCAATCGTGTCAAAAATAGTGTATTACGTACCTAGGCCAGTAAAGTAAAGAATTTCTCAGATCACATGTAATTGTTGGCCGAAGCAAAGCTGAGGTCAACAAACATGTGATCTGATTCTTTGATTTACTGGCCAAGGTGTATACTATATAAAAGTTGGCAATAAAGTAATTTCATTATGTAATCGCAATTATTTTGTCGAAGCGAGAAACGAATGCAAACGTGTGATCGACGAAACTAAGGACAAACACAATCAAAGGATCAGGAATAAACTTTTGCAAAGCCCCAGTGGCTCCAGGAATTTCTGGTCGGTAGCAAAGGCAGTAAGTAACAACTTTACAAAAACGTCTCTCCCACCTTTGACAGACGAGTGTGGTATCACGGCGACTACAGCCAAGGAAAAAGCAAACATGCCCGCTAAAATGTTTTCATCGCACTCTACCTTGGACGTTCCCCAAGGCAAGACTCACCCCACCACATCGAACATCAACACTACCATGGCAGAAGTCAAGTTTCATCACCGCGATATTCGCAAATTCCTTAAAGAACTAAATACGCAAAAGGCATCAGAACCGGACGGAATACCTGCCATCGTGCTAAAGAACTGCGCCAACGAACCAACACCCATTTTTTCCAGGTTTTTTTTCTCTGTCTTACGGAAAAGGGACTTATCCATCCTCTTGGAAAGTCGCTCGAGTGCAACCTGTTCCAAGAAAGGCACGAAAACCACGCCCTCAAACTATCGCCCAATTGCCTTGCCTCCAAAGTCATGGAAAGTGTCAATCAGCAACTACTCAAGTACCTCGAGAATAACAGAATAATCAGCGATAAGCAATACGGCTTTCGCAAAGAGAGATCGACAGGAGATATATGTCACTCATATATGGAGTAGGGCAATTGAGAACTACGGAGAGTCTCGAGCGATTGCGTTGGATATTTCAAAGGCATTCGACAGAGTTTGGTATGACGGACTGCTCAACAAACTGCCGTCCTTTGGACTGCCAGTCTCTCTCTGCAGCTGGCTTGCCAGTTTCCTTAAGAACCGATCTCTGCACGTTGCAGTTGATGGACACACCTCAGACCCATTCACCATCAACGCGGGCGTGCCTCAGGGCGCAATACTTTCACCAACTCTGTTCCTCATCTATATTAATGACCCGCTGATCGAAACGAATAATCCTGTTTACAGTTTTGCTGATGACAGTACCCTTGTCTCCCACTTTAGATCAGAAAAACCCTTACAGCGACTGAGACTCATCACCGCAGAAAGGAGCAGATTACGGCAATAAATCAAGACCTGGAGAAAGTTCGAACTTGGGGCGACCGAAATTTGGTCCAGTTCAATGCAGCAAAGACCCAAGCAGCAACGTTTACCAAGAGGGCCAATACAGCGGGTCCTGACATTGTTATGTCAGGATCGACCATTCCTTCATCCTCGTCAATCGGACTGCTGGGTGTCTCGGTCAACAGCAATATGTCCTGGCTAACATCGCAAAATCAGCCTTCCAGAAGCTTGGTGCGCTATTTCGCAACAAAAAACTATACACCGCAGCAGTTGCTCTTGCTCTACAAAGCGCAAATAAGACCGTGCTTAGAATATTGCTCACATATCTGCGGTGCCGCACCAAAGCACACCCTAAAGCTGCTGGATTCCGTTCAGAAGAGAGCTGTGCGTCTCGTTGGCGACCCGGAGTTGACACGGAATCTGGATAGTCTGGAACACCGCACACATGTAGCTAAGATGTCTCTGTTTTACAGATACTTTTACGGCAGATGTTCCCAGGATTTGGCCCGCATCATCCCGCCCCTGGCAACTCCTGTCAGACAGTCACGACAGACGGCAAGATCGCACCGGTTCGTCGTACAACTGGAAACACCTAGATCATGGCTTTACAAGAACTCCTTTGTCTGGCGCACTGCATCACTGTGAAACTCACTCCCAGGACATCTGTTTCCCACTAATTACAACCTACAACTATTCAAGAACCGTGTCAATCAACATCTTCGCACACACACCGCTCGTCCAGCGCCATAGGATCTCCCTTTAATGTGTGTGCCACTACCATAAAAAAAGGTATATGGTGGATGCTGCAGCATCCTTTCTCATGAGAAAGGGGCGGCTGATAGCTTGGGGCCTAAGGCGGCCGAAACTGCAAATCCGCCACTGAAAATAACATCTTAGACAGAAATTAAAAATAAGGGTGTTTTACAGGTCATGCAAAATAGGAAGAATCCTGAGCTGGGCAGATGAAAAAAAAAGGCTAGTCAGTGTCCGACAGAGATAGCGAAGACCGAATATTAGTAAATTACACTCCGCATAGAAAATAAAAGCCGAATTGGATTCATATACGGTGGCTGGTATAGGCAGAGTCTATAGATGTTCTAAACAGTTCGATCACTCCTTTGATATTCTCCTAAAAGCCGGCTTTTTTTGCGAGCGGTCGTACATCACAGTGAACACCTGCCGCAGACCTGCAATAACAGCTAAATGCGAGGTATACGAGGCCGCGCGTTATTTTATCGCTTTGAATACATCTACGGGGAACGATCAATAACTGAATTAGTTGCTTTAGGTATTTATATTAATATTTGGAGTAGTAGATGCGCAACTTTAATAAAAGGTTAACTTATGGAGTACATTTGATAGGTATTAACAACAAATGCAAAATGTGAAATAGTATACATAAAAAATGCATTAAAAAAATAAAATAAGAAAAAAATACTAAGTAAGTGAACTAAGTTTAAAAAATAAAAAGTAATAATCTGCTTAACGGCTAGGACACAGATTAAGGACAGATGCGAAAGCTTCCGCTTACACGTGGGACAAGATTTCTCAAATTCTTAAGTAGGCGACGCCGACTTATTTAGTCGGCCGTTCTATGACACCTTTTGCGAATTTAACGCCGCGCCGCGTAGTTTTACGTGGTGAGCTACTGACAGCTGAGTTGTCAGTAGCTTGGACAATAAATATAATTTTCGTTATTATATTTTGTTCTTAGTTTGGTTTGTTTATATAGTTAATTAGTTACTTTCAGTTTGCAAAATTTTCATATTTCTTCGAAACCTAAAAATGCCTGGGCATACGTGTGCTCATAAATGTTGTCCTTCGAAGAGCAGAAGCGAAATATTGGTGTTTCATTTTCCCAAAGATCGATAAAGGTATATATTTTTATATTGGATAAATATTATTAGCAGATAAACAAACTTTCTACTTTCAAATTTGCAGGGATGAAAAGAACTACGCCCTACAATGTGTTTAAAGCTTTTATTTAGACGTTCTTTTGAATAATATTATGAAATAATGAGGTAAATAATGTGCCTTTTCTTTATATGTGAACCTTGAATTAAAGCAGCTAAAAGAGAAGACCTTGGTGATAAAAGTATCAAGAGCTACCGTTTGTGTCAAAAGCATTTTGAGGATAAATTCGTATCCTTTGGACAGAAAAGAAAACGCCTTTTTGAAAATGCTTTATCAACAGTTTTTTGCAACACACCTTATGCTTGTGACTTTGTTGCATTGGAGGAACCACCAAAATCTATCAAGTAAATACTACTTTATAATATATTTATTTTAAATGCCCAAAACGTCGCCATTATCATGGCAAGAGGCTTATTTCAAAATTGGAAACAACCCATAGCCTACTTTTTTATCAACACTCAAAAGCTACCGAATACTCAGTTGACTAAAATTTTAAATATTACCGAAAAAAAATCCTGCGTTTCAGGTAGGCGAATATAATCTTAACTATTATCACAAATCTATATAGCTACGCAACAGATACCGCTTCCAATGCTTTTTACGCGGGGCCAAAAATGTTCACCGGCTCTCGCGAGCGGGTGAACCAGTCGTCTGGGAAAGAGTCGGTGCTGCCAAGTTATCACGTCGAACAATATGCGGTCGGGAAGTGGGCAGACTTTGTGGTCGTGATTCGAACGGAGCGCGTGCCGTCAGTTCGGGACTTGGTAACACGGCGGCGGGGCAAAACACGTCTAAATAGGAAAATATTTAAGTTTATTGCATTATTGACGAGCGACACTTTTAATACCGGAGTAGGCATCTGTTGCGTAGCTATATAGATCTGTGCTATTATTTTGATCCTCCATATCTACAAAAGGCTACAAAAAATAATCTTGTTCAAAATTCATTCCATTTTGATGACAAAACAATGTCTTCGAAATTTGTTGAACAATTCTATAATGAGGATAAAAATCAGTTTTACAGGTGTGCACCTGAACTCACTTACGCACGTATACATCCCACAAATTTCGTGATGAAAGTGAAGTTGGCTGTCCAAGTGTTAAGCAGAACAGTTGCTAGTGGGATGTAGACATATAGAAACTTAGGAGTACTTCCTGTTGATTCTTTACCGACAATTGATGTAATAGCAAGGATCGATAAACTTTTTAATATTTTGAATTCATATGTAACTAATCATCCAAATCCTATGTGGTTATCTGCTGAAAAAAGGCTTTCAAATACATAAGTGCGACACTTGCGTATCTTTCTCAAAAGCAACAGAAACTCAAGATAAGACATTACTATTCACACACTTTAAAGCATACGACACCGAGAGCAATTATTTTGGAAACTTAAATTCACCGAATGAACAATAATTCATTTATTATGTATTCCAATTAGAAAAAATACTTTTGAATCATTTTGATGAAATATCTGTAAGAGATAATTTGAGCAAAACATATCTTAAAGAAATGAGCTGCATGCCTTTTAACCATCCATGTTCGGACTTCCCTTTATTTTATATTGTAAAACTTTTTAAGACTATTTTATAACATTAAATACGCAAACAGAAACTTTAAAAGTTTCAGAAAAAATTAAAAGACCCATAGGAAAATGACTATTTTATCCCACCTTTAGGTCTATCTTAATAAATAATTAATAAATTAAATAAAAAGAATTGAATTTTATTTATTCCATTTTAGAATTTCATTTAAATTACCGAAATTAACTTTCCCATTCTCTCTCTCACACACTACTTATGTACAGAAATCAAGATATGTGTTTCAGTTGTGTTTCAAATTTTCGTTTAATTACTTTTTCGATAAAACTTTTTAAACCCATAATATTAAAATACTTATCAAAAAAATTAAACGTCACATCCATCAACACTGCAGTAAAAAGAATGACTTGCTTGAGAAGCCATTCCCGAAACTATCTCCAAAAAGTAACGTTTCAACACACACTCTAATAGTTATTGTTCTGAATTCAATATATTTGCTCACCGTGTACAACGCTCCATAAATATGTAAGCTTAAAATCTTAGGACACCGCGTCCAAACCACTTAGAAGTGAACTGCCGACCGACCGGTATAAGCGGCAGTTTGGTGGTGAGGGAGGCGCGTCGGCAAGAGGGAAATTTATTACTCGAATAGCCAGGTGCTTGGACTATTTAGAATATCTATTCTATAGACTCTGCCTATACCACAGTTTAAGAGTATAGGTATATAATATAGCCCTGTTTACCTGTTTGCTATTTATGTAATAATTATACTTTTATTTTTATAATATTAATGATTGGGATAATAATAAGGTAAGTCGGCCATAAAATTAGGTGTGAGTTGCGCATATTTAATGAGCATTTATTGCAGCACTTGGCTAGTACACAATAAATTAGGACCAGGTCAGAAAATATTTTCATTTATCATATACCAACGACCAATTATACATTGGTCGATGTATATACTAATAATATCAGGAACTATAGGTAACAGAACAAATATCACAAAATATTACATAAAGGTTAAAGATAGGTAAGTATATTTATTACTGTAATATTGGTACTTCTTCAATTCCCGAAAGGGAACCCTCGCTTAAATTATCATGAAAGCTTTCTTGCTGAACTGCTGTCATTGGCATCCAAATTTATTATTAGCTAATCTACAATAATGTCCACCATAGGTTCGTTTTCCATATCCTCAATCTCAATTCTCTTTGCTTTTTCACAGCATGATTTCCACTGCTCGACCGTAAACTGGATAAAAAACTTATCAGTTTCATAGCATCTGTCAAGTTAAGAGTTACGTTCCTTCTAGACACAAATTCCTTCATCTGTGCCCACACTAGTTCAATAGGGTTATGGTCAGGATGTATCGGGGATGGCAAAATCGGGAAGAAAAAATATGCTTTATGAAAAAAAAACATAAATATTTGAAAAAATTTAAAAAACGTAAAAAAATGTTCGGAGAGTTAATACAAGTATTATAAAACGAAATAAGATAATAAAAAAAACAAAATATTGTTCGGAAGGTTAATAAAATTAATATAAAACCGAATAAGAAAAGAAAATTAATAAAAAAAAGAAGAAATTGCTCGGAAAGTTAATAAAAGTATTATAACACGAAATAAAGAAAAAAATTGATAATAAAAATAATGTATGGAAACGCAGATACAGTGAAAAAGCGTTGAAAAAAAAAGGAAACAAAATTAAAAAAAGTGTCGAAACCGGGGGCAAAAGTTGAGAAAAAAAGCTAAAAAAAATTATAAACCAAATTTCTAATATCTCTTTCAGAAGTTTCACTTCAGTTGTGTGCTTATAAAGATGAGGCACATAATTTTGTTTTATTTATTATTTATATTTATGGTGAAAGAACAATTTTTTGCATTATCTAAATTATTGACTGCGAATGTCAGCGAAATTAAAACCAAAGAAAAAGATGTCGAGTTAACATTCATGCTGCTAATACCGTTGGGAAATGGTGAATTATTTGACGATATGGAAGCTGATAGCGTTTGAAACATCGAGATTGAGAATTTTGCTGGACATGGCTCATGGCTTTTTTCAAATTGACTGATACCTCCAAATATTCTTCTGCAACACTTGGGGATTTCCATCCCCCTAAGCGATTGATATATTGGTAATCCCTTCACCAGTAGGTAGGTATTGGCCAGTAAAGTGTCTGCAATGCTGGGAGGGAATTTTTCCTATGGTATTAATTCCAATACATTGAGTACTGTATTTTCCATTTTTGTAGTTAAAAAAATAGTAGTCAGTTTTTTCTAGCACCTTCCGTTCCTTAGTTATGAAGCAAATAGGTTTTTCTAAATGGAATACCCTGTATTTTTTTTTTGTGTTTATTAGGCATAATGTGGACTTTTGAAAAATGTGTAATTGCATATGATTATTTTCAAAAACCATCAAATAATTGAAGATTTTCTAAAATGTTCTTTTGTGTCCAGTTAGTGAGGAGTAGGTATATGGCTAAAATTTATTTACAAATAAAATCCATGTAAATAATTATTACACTAGAGATGTAATACTAAAGTTTAATTCTCAACTCTTAATTATTTATTACAGCATTTGAACTTTCTTTTGATAAAGTCAATAAATTTTACTCAAAAGAAAACAATAATTAGGGTGAGGTTGCCCATATTGAACCAATTTTCCTAAAAATCACCCTAGCTACCATTGTTAAAATTGGTAAAATCATTTATGTGTTGGTCTTAAAATAGGTAATGGACATTTAAAAACACATAGATACACACAAATAATCTTTAAAATAATTATGCATATTTTTAATTAACTAAAGAAAAACAAGTGCCCATGGTTCAATTTGGGAAACGTGTTGCTCAAGTTGAACCACTGTGGTATCCTAAATTGAACCTACATAATATTTAATAAGAATAAGAAATATTATTTAAACAAATACATACCTAATAGGACAACCAAAGGAAGTGCTTGCTAAATAAACAAAACCTTAATTCTTATAAAAAAAAATAAATGAAAATATACTATTTGATGATAGGTATTTATCAAATGTCAATTTGAACGAAAGCAATTATTAAAACCCTTAAAATACTTTGCTACATGGGAACAAAAACTATATACCTATTCAGTTTTACAGAACTACTCAATGCATGAACTACAGAAAAATTGTTTCTTTCTGGAACCTACAGCCACATATTTACAGTGAAACCATGCTTTGCATCGTAAGCGTTAAATCATATCACTATATTCTTCCGTTTCACATTCGTTACAGAACCACTTCTCCGAAGCCTGTTTGTACCCCTCAAGGGTATTTTTGGTTTCTTCTTCTGCTTTTCTGCACTGCTTTCAACATAGTTTGGGTTAGTTTGGTCCAGTCGTATGGCCGTCCAAAAGAAGCAACACTTTATTTTCTTTTGTGGGATGAACAGTGTTTATAAAATGTTCTAACCACCTTACGAAGACTTCGCTAGTGTATCATTCTGAATCAGATATTTCGATTTTAGTAAATTTCACATCAATACCTATTGCATACAGTCAGTTGCCTACAAAAACCACATTGCAATTTATTTTATAGTTACCCAAATTTAACCCCTGTTCAAATTGGGATACTCCTAAAGGTTCAATATGGGCAACTGACAGAAAATTTAAAGTATAACTCTCAAATAAAAAACGAATAACTTATAAAATATTTTAATTACTCAAAAAGATAGCTTAAGTTAGGTACAGGGGTTATAAATAACATAAAAATAATATTTTTATTTGACGTTTGGGAAAAAAATGTTAAATACAAAAGTTGTAAGATATGTCGTGGTTCGTGGTGCATATTTTAAAAATATTTTCAATTATATAGGTTACTTCGTAAAAACCTGGCGTTCGTTTGTTGACTTTTCCTAAATAGAATGCCCTGTATATTATTCTATTTTTCAATTCTACTCAAGTATCTAGACATCTTTTGTAATAAATGCTATAGCTCTAAATTCAATTGTTTTCGAGATATTGAGATCTGAAAAATTACATTTTCATCACTTTTCACTTTGAATAGCTGTGGAATCCAAAAGGCTGAACTTGGAGCAAAACTGACGGCACTTTCCTATTGTTACGTTTTTCCCGTGGGTTCTTAACAGAATTACAACTTTGCTATTTTCAACGAATACTCTCTTTATTCACTACCACTGTATACAATTTAACTCACTAAACTAGTCTTATAACTTTACCACTAATATCTATTCAACACTCAATGATTAACTGAACTGAACTGCCAACCGACTGACTAACATTCGCCTTAGGTCTGCTTATATATAATCTTAAATCTATCACGAATATTCGGGAAGTATTCCGACGCCACTCTATATGATCTCGACGAGGCCATCGAGATAATTCCAGCGAACCTGAACCTTCGCAACCGGCCTGGCGATGTGTCATACAGACAGGAAAGCGAGCGGCACGGCGGCGGCTAGTTTTATAGGGTAGCACAAAAACGTTCAGATGGTTGTTAGGCTAGCCGTAACATTGCCTCCCTCTTAATTCTGATCGTCCCGATCAGCTACTTCATGTTCGTTATATGCTTCCACCATGAGGTGGACAACTTTCAGTTTGCTTCTGGGGCTACGCTGAATTCTATACACAACGTCATTAATTCTTTTGATGACCGTATAGGGTCCTTCCCATACTGGTGTTAGCCTGGGAGATCTCCCTGTCTTCCTTTGCGGATTATATAACCAGACTTTATCGTTCATCCGAAATCCCCTAGAGTTAGCTTGGAGATTATATCGAGCCTTCATTCGGTCACTGACGAGACGTTCAAACGGTAGTTCCATATCATTCTGTTTCATCTTCCCACTGGATCTTGTCTGGGGTCCTTGACTTGAGGCACAGGTTGAACACTGCTGGCAGTAGTTGACCCAGTAAAATCTGTCGCGGATCTTGTCAATCATTCCGTTAACTCCGAGATGAGCACCAAACTTTCTATTATGTACTTCGTCCAGAATTTCCGATACCCTCTTCCTTGGTACCACTAACTGCGTCTTCACTACTTTGCCATCGGCGCTTTCCCAGGCTCGTTTAAGGAGTCCATTTTCAACTACCAGGGAGTCCCACTGAGCCCACAGAGATTTAAAAGTAGATCCCTTAGTTGAAATATCTCTCCAGCTTGGTCTTGGTTGACGTTCTTCCTTAGCTTTTAGTAGCAGTGCTATTTCATTATCCTCAAGCTGATCTTTCTTTAGTTGCTCTGTGGTCCACTGCTGATCAACCTTAAACTTGATTCGCCTAATGGGAGTGATTCTTTTTCGTTGGTCAATTCTTTGGCGATGTTTATAATTATCCTCACATGACCTTCTGGATAAAGCATCTGTGTTACTATGCCATCTTCCTTCCCTGTGCTTAGCCTTAAAGTTATGTTGTTTCAACTCTTCCTGACTTGACTTTGAACTGCTGTTGTCTCTGGATGGAGCTGTAGGTCGTGGTTGTACTCGGCAGTCTCTCTTAAAATGCCCAATGTTGCCACATATATAGCACTGATTTGAAACATTTCGGTTATGTGGCCTATCTTCTAGTGGATCCCGGAATCTTTGTACTTGACAGTCTCTTTTGAAATGTCCATTCCTGCCGCATCTATAGCACTGATTTATAGCCTTTCGATTACATGGTCTAACTTCTGTTGGCTCCCGGAATATCCGTACTCGACAGTCCGTTCTGAAATGTCCAGTCTTTCCACATCTATAACACTGATTTGATGTATTTCGGTTATGTGGCCTATCTTCTATTGGCGCCTGGAATCTTTGTACTCGACAGTCCCTTTTGAAGTGTCCAGTCTTGCCACATCTATAGCACTGATTACGGTTGTATGGCCTAACTTCTAGTGACTCCCGGAATCTCCCCGTGGCCTGAAGAACTTCGGTTAATTTCTTCAAAATACCGCCCATTTCAGTTAGTTCACAACTGTTCGCCAAATTTTCTTCCTTGATGGATACGTCCCTGATTGCTGGCTTAGAGATGTTACAGGCCGCCTCGATTTCCAGAGCTCTACCCAAAACTTCACGGCTGCTATCAAATTTGACTAGACGTAACATCTTCTGAATTTCTGGATCTCTGACACCGTCCACGAAATATTCAGCAACAAGTTCCTCTTGAAATTCTTCTGTCGCTCCCGGGTAGGCCAATTGAATGAGACGTCTAATGTCTGCCTCAAATTCTTGCAGGTTTTCACCAGGCTTCTGATGTCGGGACTTAACTTGTGCCTGATAGAGCTGTCTTCTATGTTGGTCGCCAAATCGTCTCTCCAGGACAGCTACAAGTATGTCATATTTACCCTGTTGGCTGATGGGAATTGTCTGCAGTAGTTCCAGGGCAGATCCACGAAGCGCTACCATTAGTGATGTAGCCATTTCTTCATTATTCCAACCGTTGGCAACAGCAGCGGCTTCAAATTGCCTTTTGTACATTGTCCAGGATGTTTGACCGTCATAGGGTGGAGGTTTAATATGTTGTCCTGTGCCGAATACCCTCTCGGTGGATCCTTGATTTTTTAGTCTGGAAACTTCTGCTTGTAGATTCTTCATTTCTTTCTGTACGTTTCCTACTTCTTTTTGTATATTGTTTACTTCTTTTTCAAATTTCTCATTTTGCCCGTCCAATATTTTCTGTAATTTTCCTTGCTCGCCTACAGTTACATCCAGCATCCATTTCTGCAGCTGTTCCTGTTCTGCTTGCCTTCTACCTTCAGCCTCTTCCTGATCCGCTTGCCTTTTATCTTCTTGATCTTGTAAAATTTTCTGAAGCCGGTCCTGTTCCTCTTGCCTTCTACGTTCATCCTGTTCCCGTTCCGCTTGTCTTTTGTCTTCTTGGTCTTGCAAAAATTTCTGAAGCCGGTCCTGTTCTGCTTGCCTTTTACGTTCATCCTCTTCCCGATCCGCTTGCTTTTTATCTTCTTGATCTTGAAAAATTTTCTGGAGCCGGTCCTGTTCTATTTGTCTCTCAGCATTTAGATTTTCCATGAAATCGGCCAACATTTTATTAATTTGCTCCATTTCTGCCGTTTGGTGCCTTGTATTGACCATAGAATATTATAAAATTTTACCAGAGTCCACCAATCAAACGGTCTCGTTGACGTACTTGTACCTCTCCTTTCCTCGAAAAATACTTCGCAAGTCCGGTCCCTTCACAATCCGACTTCTGACACCAAATGTTACGTTTTTCCCGTGGGTTCTTAACAGAATTACAACTTTGCTATTTTCAACGAATACTCTCTTTATTCACTACCACTGTATACAATTTAACTCACTATACTACTCTTATAACTTTACCACTAATATCTATTCAACACTCAATGATTAACTGAACTGAACTGCCAACCGACTGACTAACATTCGCCTTAGGTCTGCGTATATATAATCTTAAATCTATCACGAATATTCGGGAAGTATTCCGACGCCACTCTATATGATCTCGACGAGGCCATCGAGATAATTCCAGCGAACCTGAACCTTCGCAACCGGCCTGGCGATGTGTCATACAGACAGGGAAGCGAGCGGCACGGCGGCGGCTAGTTTTATAGGGTAGCACAAAAACGTTCGGATGGTTGTTAGGCTAGCCGTAACACTATCTTAGCTTTTAATTATCTATCATCATAAACCAGAAGTTAGTTCTCCGGTTTTGGACAACTTCCTGTTTACCCGAAAGTTGATGTCTGATGATAGATCATTAAAAGCTAAGATAGGAAAGTGCAATCCGTTTTGCTCCAAGTTCAGCCGTTTGAATTCCACAGCTATTCAAAGTGATGAAAATGTAATTTTTCAGATTTCAATATCTCGAAAACTATTGAATTTAGAGCTATAGCATTTATTACAAAAGATGTCTAGATACTTGAGTAGAATTGAAAAATAGAATAATATATAGGGCATTCTATTTAAGAAAAGAACGCCAAAAAAATGAACGCCAGGTTTTTATGAAGCACCCTGTATAATTGAAAATATTTTTAAAATATGCACCACGAGATAGCTTACAACTTTTGTATTTAACACTTTTTCCCCAAACGTCAAATAAAAATGTTAAAATAACCGGACACCCTGTTCTACATGTTATTTATTACTACCCCCAATGTTGCTCTCACCTTACTTATAGGTTTTGAATTTCCTTACGAGCGTACACAAAATATTACTGTCAACTTGCCGTTAAACTTGTTAGCACAGGAATGAAAGCCATTCGAATAAAGACAACCCACCTGTTAGCGAAATAATCATTCTCCTTTATGGATTCTGATTTATCATTGGATATGTAGATGGCGCTAGGTTCATTACAAATTGAAAAATTTAATGAGGTTCAATTTGGGGACCGGTTCAATATGGTCAACCTTACCCTACGCATAATAATATCTTACCTAAAACTTATGTTAGGAAAAATAAAACAGAGACAGAATTTTGAAAAGGCAAAGAGTTTTTAAAGGTGGGTTTGAAATTGAAGTCCATTTTCCTGTATGAAAAATTGGCATATTTTCGTTATTCATCTAATAGCATTCAAAAGAATCATATACCTTCTTTACAAATTTCAGAAAGTTAAATCGATTGCCGCACGAAGCTCCGCTACAGACTGATATCGTGTTTTATAGATTTTATTTTGCATGAGACCCCATAATAAAAAATCCAAAATTGCAAGATGCGAAGGTCGAGGGGGGCATTTTACAGATCCGTAAGTATCAATACATCTTTGAGGAAAGTTATCGTCTAAAAATGCTCTTAAAAGTCCAGATCTATGGCTTGGGGCACCATCTTGTTGAAGACAAAGAACACTATAAACGGCCAATGGAACATTGTCCATCAGTTCTGGATAACTTCCTCAAGGATTTCTCGGTTCGACACGCTATGATACCTCCTTCAATCCTTCAAAAGCTCTGTAGACTATGCGCCTTCCAATAGTGAAAGACGAGACCCCAACCACCAAGCGTCCTTGCTGTGCCCTCTCAAAAATTTAATGGTGATTTTCTGCGAACCAATTTCTTGTTCTATGGCGACTGAAAATTGCCGCACTTGAAAAATAAGATTTATCAGAGCAGATAACGAGTCTGCCAAAAGATTCATCAGTATGGATTTGTTGTAAATACCATTGGCAAAACAACACTTCTTTGTGTTGTTTCCTGAATGAGTCATTAGGTCACATAAAAATGACCCTAAAAGCTGAATGCACTATCGGAATAAGAATACTCTCTAGGGTTTAAAAACATGTTTTTCAAAATTTTTGCTGAACCATTTTTGAAATTTTGCACAATAATCCAAATAGGTATCAACTGTAATTTGGTGACTTATTTAAAAAAAAAATGGGAATATCTATTAAATGATGCTTCAGCAAATGGCCTACCACAACCATTGGTGTAATTATGATTTTTTTAAAATCACAAAATGTTTCAAAATTTATGTTTTTGTACCGGGTGTTTCACTATAAATGGAACCCCCCTTTAACTTTCTCAATTGACGTTTTAGAAAAAAAACGTCGAATACAAAAATTAAAGTGTATGATGTGAAGTTTTTTGTGGCATAGCACCGTTGTATACAGGGTGTTCCACAAAGGCGGGATTAAACAAAGTTTTATTTTTTTAAATGGAACACCCTATATATTATTGCATATTTGGATTTTGCGGAGAATTCTAGACATATTTCATAAATAATGTCCTATACCTATCTGTTACTGTTTTTGGAATATTGACAGTTGAAAATCGACCATTTACCAAGTTTGACAGCCTGTAAAATCTAAACGGCTAAAGATAGAGCAAAATGGTTTGCACTTTCCCATCTTGGTTTTTTTATAAGCTATCGTTCGACACTACTTTTAGATTGAACCAGAGGTTAAATTTAACCGGAATTTCTTAACCTCTGGTTAAATAAAAAATTAGTGTCAAACGATAGCTTAGGAAAAACCTAGATAGGAAAGTGCAAACTGTCAAACTTGGTAAATGGTCGATTTTCAACTGTCAATATTTCAAAAACAGTAACCTATACCTAGGACATTATTTATGAAATATGTCAAGAATTCTCCGCAAAATATAAATATGCAGTAATATATAGGGTATTTCATTTAAAAAAATAAAACTTTGTTTAATCCCGCCTTTGTGGAACACCTTGTATACAACTGTGCTACGCCACAAAAACTTCACATCATACCCTTTAATTTTTGTATTTGACGTTTTTTTCTAAAACGTCAATTGAGGAAGTTAAAGGGGGGTTCCATTTTTAGTAAACAATACTAAAGACGGCACAAAATGCTCTATCTAAGAAGAAAACTATTTTGTTCCTGTCGTAAAACAGGGTCCTTAAAGAACTTCAGGAAGTAGGGTAAAACCGGTAGAGATGGCGCAACGGGTTAGATGGCGCAGTGATAACGCGCGATCTTCATTTGTAAGTAAACACGTGTGCCGTTCACATCATTGTGCTCATCGCTTGGATTAAAGGTAATTAAATTATTCATTTTATATTTTATCATGTTTTATTTTTCTCTGTACAATAAGTAATTTAATTATTTAGGAATGAAACTGACCAAAGTTTTTAGCAGTTGTAACTGTAACAATGTCACCTTCAAGTAACAGTATAGTTTGATTTGTGTCCTCACCTTAAAATAATGGAAATAATTATTGGTTGATGAGCACGTGGCTGCGCCTTCTCACCCACTACATTTGAGTTAGACGGCGCACGCCATCTCAGCCTGCGAGTTGCGTGCCATCTCACCCAATCTTGCCAAACCACTTAGCTTGAAAGATACTAGATTATTATGTTTTTTTTTTCAGATGCCAACCTGCTATAGACGAAAAGGTAACTGTCCCATGCAGGGCAATATGGGCCGAATAAATGTTACAATCGGCAATACAGGCTGTACGGTCAGGAAATATGGGTGTCAATGAGGCATCCAGAAAATTTGATGTTCCTTGTACCACACTTCTTAGAAGACTGGCCGGAGGTCATACTAAAAAGAAAAGTCTGGGCTCGTCATCTGTTCTAAGAGATAAAAATGAGAGGAAAATCGTCGTTAACATTACATAATTACAAAAAGGGGGATTCGCTGCATCAACAAGAAAATTTGTTCTTCAAATAATGGCGTATCAACTCGCTAAACAAATTCAAATTAAACATACATTCAATAAGGAATCCAAATTGGCTGGAGGAGATTGGCTTAGGTCATTTTTGCGGCGGAACCCTGACTTATAATGTATGAGAAAGTCAGAAGGTGTATCGCTTGCTCGAGCTCGAGAAATGAACAATCAAGATGTCGACGCGTATTTTGACTTGCTAGGAAATACTTTAGAAGAACATACTAAAAAAAATGATATCAAGACCACAAAAAACCTACGAACCAAGAAATGTAAGACAAACAAATCAGCCCGCCATAACTATTGATTTACAAAGCCACTCAAACAGCAACAATATTTTTTTGTATGTGCGCCATCTCACCCCCTACGGTTGGGTGAGATGGATTTTTCTGTAATTTAGAAAAAAAAAATTATTACTAATTAAATAAAGTTTTGTCTTTTGGTATTCTATACTTTGATTTTATTCAGTATTATTATATAAAAAGGTAATACCCATTGAATAATGATTTTTTACACGAACTTAAAAAAACCGCCATCTCTACCGGTTTTACCCTACATAATAATAATTGTAGTTTTATACGTAATTAAAAAAATCCCTGGTTAGACATGAACGTTGCCACGCAACACTTTTGTTTATTAAATATTTCTAATAGGGCGACAGGTTTGGTGGTGTGGTCTCTCGCATCAAATTATTGTTATTTAGTCAGTTAATAAAATTATTATTTAAACTTAATGTGAAAAGTAAACCAATATCTATATTAAGTCATGAAGAAAATGGACGAAAAGTATGTATTGGGTGTGGACAGAAAATAATATCTGGAAAAAACAAAGACGTTAAATTTACCATACGGAAAGGATTGAAAGACTCTTGAAATTATATTTAAACCAAAATTATCACAAAAATGATTCAAAGTTTCCGTTATCGGTGTGGGTTACATGCAAACTTCCGCTTTGTGAGTATGAAAATAATAATCTTACAAGACTGCTAATAAAAATGCATAACTTCGAGTCCAGTTATACCATAATAACAAGATATTCTACCCATTGCGAATGTCATTTGATTGGTAAAATTTCAAGAGAAAGAAGCCACTAAAAAGTATTTAAAGGAAGAGAAAAAGGATATATAAAAAGAGAGGCACAAAGTAGAATCCACAAAGAAAAAAATTACAATTTGCAAAAAGTGTTTATAGGGCAGTCGATAAGTGTTGGGTGTTCGCATTAAGTACGGAAGTTAAAAAAAAAATCACGCAAAATGTTTATTTTGGCGTCACTAATTAAATCCTAAAGAGTGCGGAAAATCAATTTTCCGCAGGCGCCGCCATCATGAAAAACAACGAAAAATTGCGTCAAAATCGTTTTCTTTCGAAATATGTCGGCTAATTTGCGTTAAACTGCAAAGATAGATATATTACCAAAAAGGAAGAAAATGCATTTATCTTCGATTTATGTTTTAAACAGTTTTCTGTGGGACTAGTAGCTTTGATGATAGACATCTATGAAATTTGAAAATTTTTATTCCCACCTTCAGAAAGTGCATTTATTAAGACCTGTTCGGAAATTCCATCTTGCAGCTGTTCATAGAATGATACCTTACTTCCATGCGGCTGAATACATTCATTATGGTAAAACTGCTCATGTATATATGCAACGAATGTATTGTTTAGAAGACAAAATGATTCCCGCTGCGTATGAACAGTTGGTAACGAAGAGATTCTTCACTATTAGGCGTACAGAGAAATTTTGGTCTAGAATCTGGTTGAATATATGACCATCGAACAAACCCTAATAAGAACGATGAAATGCTCTGGAGGACTAACATATGGCATGGCCGGGTAATCAGTGACAGTATTTTATCAACGTGGATCCTAGGATGTATAGCTCTGTAGAACGTTTGCGATAATATTGAAAAGTTTTGTAATGTTTCTTTCGAGTCTTCGGAACAGTACGTAGACAACAGGCCTTTGCGGGTTGCTCATGATCACGATGACGTGAACAAGCTTGTGCAGTGGTTTTCGCAACATCATTCTTTTCCAGAGCTTTCTGACCTGATGTTTATCAACACCGGAGTGCCTTTTTGGGTATCTAAACTCTAATAATATAGATATTATCAACAAAGGTAGCAAGCCCACTTTCATAAATGCAGTCAGAAAAGAAGTCTTAGACATAACTATAGCTGACTCATTCACATCTGGCACAATAACTAATAGGCATGTACCAAACGAGCCCTCCCCGTCAGATCATCAGTCGATAAGATTTGATTTACAGGCAACAGCAAATCACTCGGAAGAGACGAGAGTACCAAAATTATTCAACTGGGACTCTTACGTAGAGAGTCTCTGTCTGAGTCTAGATGAAGTCCCTAGCGACCCAAACACCGTTGAAGAGCTAGAGACAACATCTTACAGTTTAATTAATGCAATCAGAAACTCCTACG
>MU184084.1:11149-56781 GCA_016904865.1 Pissodes strobi | reverse complement strand
AATAGACTGTGCAGGCTTATAGAATATTCTTCATTTCTGTTTTGTGCGGATGAAATTTTACTTCTGATGTGTGGTCCACAAGCGGAATCATTTTTTAAAATTATTGTCACTCAAATGAAAATGCATGACGGCATATGAGAGTACGCATCAGTTTCAACCAGAACTTCTTGGCATAATTAAATATTTCAAAAATAATAGTGACGTTGTTGGATCAAACATTTCTCTATGGTGATTGCTATAATAAATAATTCGTATATTTTGCAACGAGCATTTAATGCATAGCCATTAGATGTGAGTTACATGCACTATTTTTCTACAACTAGTCATGCATAATGGAAAATAAGTACATTTTTAAAATTCAGTTTGTTCCAACAAGCAATACTTGACAGTTTGCTTACTAATCCTTGTCAGACTTATTATGCGTTAGGGATGCATCGTTTATGAACGATTTTCCTGACCGAGTAGTTTTTGAAATAATAGTTTTCGGAAGTGTAGATGCAGCTTCAAAACAAACCTCATTTTGGCGATATAACCTTAAAGTTGCGTCTTGAACCTGAACTTTAACCCCCTTAGGCGCCGCCGCTACGAGGGACTTTGCCAGTACGGCCACCGTCTGGGCTTAGCTAGAGCTACAGCGACCCTTGTGGATAGGTTAAACCCTTGGTGGATCGGCAGCCCTCTTCGGTAGAACCTCCAGTACGGCGAGAATATACTCCTGGGGGTTCCGAATTTCGCACCTCCTAAAATTTCTGAATGGCTCCACGAGAATATCCCGGTCTGACTATCGACGTGAATGAGTACTTCTACTGGCTAAAAGTATGAAAAAAACTATAAAGTTGCACAGACAACGCTGGCTCGGACGTCCGATTCTTAGTCAGGGAGACCATTACCACGCGTCACCCAATATGGCGACGAAAGAGCCGTCGATGCAACACGTGTCGGTGTTGCATCGACCGAGAACGAAGCGGGAGTGAAAAGTTGTGTCTTCTCTTCTTGAATTCAAATTCTTCCTTAATTAAACTGGAAAGGTAAAAAAAAGATCAGCAATATAAAAGGTAGGTAAGATACATTTTCATTTACAAGCTTTAGGTTACATGGTTACTTTTTTGTAACTCACAAGACCACAAGAAACAACTCATAATGCTCTTGAAACAGTAACATATGAAATTGTAGATATAGTGGTCAAGAAAGTGAATATAAGTACTGGATGGTTACTCATACAAATTGGTAATAGAACTAAGATACTACGGTATTTACCAAAAGAAATTTGGTAGTTTTGAAGTGAAGTTTTAGAAAATGTGAAAGTTAGTTGCTAGGAGCTAAAACGATATTTTAACATAAATTTGATGACAACCCAGGTAGCAGAGTGACGTGAATTTACATGATTATGACGTTGAAATCACATTTAGTCGAAGTCGTTTAGTGACCAGTTTGGGACGTTTTTATTGCGTCGATTTATTAACCAATTGGAAACGTCTTTTCTCAGACGTCTAATTCAAGTCATATCGACATGTTTTTTTTTTCGTGAAAATAAATCATATAATGGGCTACATAAATAATTGCGAAATGCATGCCTTTAAAAAAAATGAAATGAAGATTATTCAAACTTTATACCTGAAACCTCTAATAGTTTTATTGCAAGTACTTTAAATACGCGCTAAAAATTTGACAAATTGCGATTCTGTATGTGACGGCGCGCCTCGCGCCGTGATCCTGTACCTCATTATGGCTCTACCTCATTATAACTGCAATGAAAACGTCGGATCCTAAGCAAGTAGTTATTTCCTAAACTCGCCAGCCGTCGCTGAGATACGCTGCACTGCAGTACGCAGACTCGTACCTGTCATACGGAATGAGATATCCAACTTTGTATCTGGATAAACCTCTAGGGAAATGTATGTTAACTGTATTATTTTGTTTGTTCATATGAAGAAGCATTGAAAAAAATTCAAGCATTTAAAGTTTCAATATTTGTTTCTAGATTCTCCATGCGACAAGGTGGAACATGAAAAAATGGTCCCAAAGATGCCTCAGCCTCGGCCTGAGCAGACAAATGAGGTGCCACCTCCTTCAGCATCTATGGAGCCTTCATAACTCCAGCCTTCAACACCTGTTACGAGACCTCTTATAAAGTGTGTACACCAGCTAAAATCTCAAGTAAGTAGGTACAACACATTTAATGTAAATTATTTTCCCTTCCCTTCATTGGTTGTTTAAATTTATTGACTGAATTAACTTTTATTATATTTCATGAAAAGTAAGCAAGATAGAGAAAAACATTATAAAAGGAAGAGATGGTAATTTAAAATGCTTAATCTAAAAAAAATTCACAGTCCTTCACAAAGATGCAACCGGGGGAGACATCGAAAATGCCGAAGCAGAATGCAACGCTTACTAAATTTGAGATCTGGGAAAACTCATAATTGTGTGGAAATATAATAGTTGATAGAAGTTTGGTTGAGATCATGTTATATTACGTAAGTTTACTTTACCAAAATATACCAAATAAATGCATATTACTTGAAGTTTCGTTTTTTTACAATTTATGAGGTTATAAGTGTGGTTGAAAAAGCAAAAGACCATTTACATTCGATTCGTCTGACGTTCCTCGATCTAACGATATGAGACACGACTAGTCTGTCGTGAGAAACTGAAAGTCACCCTCACCCACCCTTAACACAATCTAATGTAAAAAATTACTTTTAGCAGATTACGTAAGTTTAGTTTACCAAAATATACCACATAAATGCATATTACTTCAAGTTTCGATCGTTTTTACAATTTATAACATAAGTGGTGGTTGTAAAAACTGCATTCGATTTGCCTTTCAATCCCCGATCTAACGCGGTTAGTTTTACTTAGTATCAATTTTTTTAGATATTTGAGTCGGTTCCGATACGTTATAATCAATTTTAATAGATTTGGTTAGATTTGGTTAGTCGTCTAATAAATTTTCAGTTAGTTTCGCTTAGTCTCAACTTTTTTTACTTATTTGAGCCGGTTCCATTACGTTATAATCACGATACACATATAACGGTATGTTGATTTCTATACTCGTTTTTGACCCACCCGCGCATCTACGTCATCTGGGAAAAGTGTCTCCGTTTGACGCTGTCATAGTTTATTTAATTAAGTGACTTTTTAGATTTGTTTTGCGTTTATATATGTTATAGGATTATTTAAAATCAAAACTTGTAGTATAATTATGCCGAACTGTGCTGTGGCTACATGTAAAAACAATAATAGGACCACCAAAGGGAGTGATATTAAATATTTTCGGTTTCCAAAACATGACTTAACAAAGCAGGGGATTCGTGCTTGTCGAAGAGAAGATAGAATTAACATAAAAGCTGGTGAGTGTCTTTAATTATTAAAGCTTTACTTTATTATTTATTATTTTTATTACATATTTCCACGATTTACATGATTTTTTTTATGGCAGTGGCACACACTCTAAAGGAAGATCCTATGGCTAGAGATGGATCCTAATTTTTACGCACCGTGATGTATCACGGCGCCTGCACTCGGAACGGTTGGCCACCGTGACAACTTCTTAGAAATCACTGTTCACCCCGTCCGTACACTAAGGAATCTGTCGGCCTGTATAAAGAGATAACCGCGACTGCGAATTGGCGAACTATAGCGGCGCGGCTTGACCGTAGCGTTATATTTAAACGCTGCCGCTAATTCGACGACATTCGAGTGCTGCTCTGCCTTAGTCCCGTTCTTTAAACGTTCTTTTTAGATATATCACGATCAAGTCACGGTTCACGGTCCAGCCAGACACTATGTGGATAAAAAATATTTGCCAAAATTTAAATAAGTAAAAAAAAACAAAGCAACATGTATTATTGAAGTGTGATTGAAGTGAAACTTCTTAACGCGCTCCGGCACTGGGAGGCATATTTACACATGCTCACATACGATGGTACCAGGGTGCTGAAATCGGTTAGGTTCTGTAGCGCTACAAAAGCTCATTGATTTGGGCACCTAATCGCGCCATGTCTTCACGATGCAATCGTTTTGTCCCAAGAGCCCTCGTGGTCGAGTGGTCGGTTAGGTCTCGATTCGGCGGCTATCGGCGGAGCGGTGCGGCGCGGCGCAGTCCGTGTTCAAACCCCGTTGCTTTTTTATTTTTTTAAGGTTAAGTTTCTAAACAGTTTTATGAAGAATATTTTTTTTCATTTGGGCCTTTCCTTTTTGTTAATTGAGTGATATATTTAAAAAAAAAACTACTTTTTAACCAAATCCGGTACGATATGTAGGGGTCGTCATTTTCATGACAACTTCTTGATTTTGTCTTGATCTTGTCTTGATTTCAAGACAAGAAATGATCCTTGTTTTTCAACACAAGACAAGAAATTACTTCTCAAGTCCAAGATTTCTTGGAAAGAATCCAAGAAAATCTTAAAATTTCTTGAAAATATAAAATTAAAAAAAAACTCATTTGTTTGCTAGTTTATTGAAGAAAAAAAAAACAAAGCACTAAAACATTTTTAATGGAATGATAAAAAAATTATTATGTAAAAAATAACTTTTTTACTTTATAAAATTTCACTTTATAAAAAGAAAGTTATATATGTATAGCTACTATTGTCACCCACATGAATACACCAGTGCGCACTGCTTGATATTTTAGGTATTTAAAGTGGCATTGCCCAGAAAAATCCAGTTATATACAGTATACCTTCGGTCAGTAAGTTTCCAAATGTATGAAAATAACTATAATATGTAGGTACTTAATGTAAAATGTAAACTCAAAAATATAGAAGTAGGTATTTATGTTATTTTATTCCTCTAGACGTAATTAAAAAATAAACAATTTAAGGTGTAAAAATTTACAATATTAAATAGTAATTTAATATAGGTACTCCGTTGAGGTAATCCTAAAATTACTTATTTATCTAGAGTAAAACTATGTATATTATATCAATTGTAATTAGTAATATAAATATGGAATAAAAATGCTTTTATTCTTTAGTTAACACACGTACACGTATACGTAGGAACGTACCTATTATCCAAAATGTCCTTTAAAATCCCCCAAAACTGCGAATATTGTATTTAAAACATATACGCTTACATAGCAGAATCGAAAGCGTCGTTCCCAGGTGACGTCACACGTTTCTGTGTGGGAGGTTCTGCCTGCGCAAGAGCATACCGTTATATGTGTATCGTGGTTATAATCAATTTTAATAGATTTTGTTAGTCGTTTAATCAACTTTCGGTTAGTTCCACTTAGTCTCAAATAATTTTACAGCTGGTTCCGATACGTTATAATCAATTTTAATAGATTTGGTTAGTTTTGATTTATTAGTCACCTAATCAACTATCGGTTAGTTTCAGTTAGTCTTAACTTATTTCAGTTATTTGAGTCGGTTCCGATACGTTATAATTAATTTTAATAGATTTGGTTAGCCGTCTAATCAACTATCGGTTAGTTTCACTTAGTCTCAATTTATTTTACTTATTTGAGCTGGTTCAGATACGTTACGACCAATTTTAATAGATTTGGTGAGTTTTGGTTTATCGTCTAACCGACTTTCGGTTAGCTTCACTTAGTCTCAACTTATTTTAGTCATTTGAGTCAATTCCGATACGTTATAATCAATTTTAATACATTTGGTTAGTTTGGGTTAGTCGTCTAATCAACTTAGCCTCAACTTATTTTAGTCACTTGAACCAGTTCTGATACGTTATAATCAATTTTAATAAATTTGGTCAGTTTTGGTTAGTGGTTATTTGAGTCGTTTCCGATACGCTATCATCAAGTTTAATAAACTTGGTTAAACTTGGTGTCTTTTGGTTAGTCGTCTAATCAACTTCCGGTTAGTTTCACTTAGTCTCAAGTTATTTTACTTTTTTGAGCCGGCTCTGATATGTTGTAACCAATTTCAATAAATTTGGTTAGTCGTCCAATCAACTTTCGGTTATTTTCACTTAGTCTCAACTTATTTTACTTATTTAAGCCGGTTCCGATACACTATACTCAATTTTAGTATATTTGTTTTGATTAATCGTCTAATCACCTTTCGGTTAGTTTCACTTAGTGTCAACTTATTTTAGTCTTCTGAACCGGTTCCGACGCGTTATAATAAATTTTAATAGATTTGGTTAATTTTGGTTAGTCGTCCAATCAAGTTTCGGTTAGTTTCACTCAATCTCAATTTACTTTAGTCATTTGAACCGTTTCCGATACGTTATAAACAATTTTGATAGATTGGGTTAGTTTTGGTTAGTCATCAATTCAAATTTCGGTTAGTTTCACTTAATATCAACTTATTTTAGTAATTTGAACCGGTTACGATACGTTGCGTTGTAATCAATTTTAATAAATTTGGTTATTTTTGGTTAATCGTCGAATAAACTTTCTGTTATTTTCACTTAGTCTCAACTTATTTTACTTATTTGAGCTGGTTCCGATACGTTATAATCAATTTTAATAGATTTGGTTAGTTTTGGTTAGTCAACTAATCAACTTTCGGTTAGATTCACTTAATATCAACTTATTTTAGTCATTTGAACCGGTTACGATACGTTATAATCAACTTTAATAGATTTTGTTAGTCTTGGTTAATCGCCGAATCAATTTTCGGGTATTTTCACTTAGTCTCAACCTATTTTAGTCATTTGAGTCGGCCCCGAAATAATCAAGTTTAATATATTTGGTTAGTTTTGGTTAGTTGTCTAATCAACTTCCGGTTAGTTTCACTTAGTCTCAAGCTATTTTACTTACTTGAGCCGGTTGCGATCCGTTATAATGAGTTTTAATAGATTTGGTTACTCGTCTAATCAACTTTTGGTTAGTTTCACTTATGCCCAGTTTCTCAAAGTATGGGTAACTTTATTCCTCAAATAACTCCTATGACAACCATTGTTAATACAATCGTAACCATAGTAATTATGGGCTTCATAACTTTATACAATAGATATCTGATACTTCAGAAACCGGGCATTAGTCTCAATTTATTTTACTTATTTGTGCGGGTTCCGATATGTTATAATCAGTTATGCATAAACCGTGTTGTGACGTTCACTAACATATTCCGTGTCGTTATGCGACCTTGGAAACTCACTGTCAAGAAACCAAAGTATTCATCTGAACCAGCTCCGATACGTTATAGTCAAATATAATGTTTCTGGTTAGTTTTTGTTAGTCGCCAAAACTCGGTTCGTTTTGGTTAGTTTTAACTTACTTTAATTTGTGTAACCTATTTCTCTTGGTTACTTTTGAATAGTTTTGGTTAGTCATTCAATCAACTTTCCGATATGTTATAACCAATTTTAATGTTTCTGGTTATTTTTGGTTAGTCGCCAAAATTCGGTTAACTTGGGTTATTTTTAACTTACTATAATATTTTTAATCTGTTTCGATACGTTTTAGCCATATTTGGTGCTTTTGGTTAGTTTAGGTTAGATTGGGTTAGGTTGGGTTACATAGTCGTCGTGGGTAGTCGTTTAATCAATATTCAGTTAATTTCAGTTAGTTTTAATTTTAGACATTTCAATCGGCGCCGATACGTTATAATCGAATTTAATGTTTTTGGGTAGTTTAGTCGACAAAATTAGGTTCGTTTTTGTTAGTTTTAACTTACTTTAATATTTTTAAACTGTTCCGATACGTTTTAGCATTTTTTGGCGCTTTTGGTTACTTTCGGTTAGTCGTTGAATCAACTTTCGGTTAGTTCCAATTTATTTTAGTAATTTGAACCGGATGCGATAGATTATAAACAATTTTAATTTTTATGGTTAGTTTTGGTTATTCGCCAATTTTCGGTTACTTTGAGTTAGTTTTAACTTACTTTTATTTTTATAATTTGTTCCGATTCATTTTAACCCTTTTTATGCTTTTGGTTACTTTTAATTAGTTTGGGTTAGTCGTTCAATCAACTTTCGGTTAGTTTCAGTTAGCATTAATTTATTTTTGTCATTTGAACCGATTCCAGCCTCAGAAACAGACTAATACGATCTCTCACGTATATTACGCGATGTGCCAAATGTAGCATGCACTTTTTCGTGATTTGATACCCTATAATAGGAAAACAAAAACATTTCCAATGTTAAAACTGAAACCAAAAAGCAGTGATGTGTACCATATTTTTTACTTTTTCCAAATAAGTTAACCTTTGTGACGCCACCGAAATAATTACGGAAAATCTGCTTGCGTCAAAAGAGATCTAATAAAGAGCTATCTATCTATCTATCTTTTATTATGACAAACTTGCCAAGTTTAATGAAAACCGACCTAGTGGTTTTGAACTATGAATAAAAAGTATACATTTTATTAAACTTCAACTCGTACCTCGGAAAAGAAGCTTTAAATCGTACAGTTTAGTTTATCAAACGCATTAGAGTGAGTACCGTTGTTGAATAAAAGGGTATAGTGTGACACTTTGTAGCATATGAAGCCTTTGCTAACAAATATGTATGATTAATTCAATGACATATTCTTGGTTTAGATAAGGTTTAAGGCTGTGTGCATGTGGAAATAATTAAATTGAACGCTTTTGTATTTCGTGTAAAATCTTTTCAATTATCAATGCAGAGCGCTTTCGGCCTTAGGCCATCATCAGCGCTTCTTTGTCAGGAACTAGCACAGTCGAGTCGAAACAATAAAAAAAATCTTGGACCACACATAGGTTAAACATTAAAATTAAAATTACATCACAAATTACACAGAAAGAGGGGGCTGTTATAGCCCATTTTTCAAATTTCTAAGGAGTATGTGCAGCTACAACTTTAGCAACTTGACCCTTTGCGAGTCAGGTTGCTAAAGATGTAGCCGCACATATTTCTCAGAAATTTGGAAAATGGGCAATAATAGCCCCCTCTTTCTGTGTCATTTGTGATGTAATTTTAATTTTAATTTCAATGTTTAACCTATGTGTGATCCAAGATTTTTTGATTTTTTCGACTCGACTGTGTTAGTTCCTGACAAAGAAGCATCGATGATGGCCTAAGGCTAAAAGTGCTCTGCATTGCTAACCTGTATATTGATCTGAATACATACTTCTACACTGAGAGAATCATCTCCCATTTTTTTTTCCTTCCAGGTTTAGGTCAGCGTACCAGTTTGTTGTCATACATAAAAGTACATAGAGCATCAGATTTAACTCCAAGGGAAGATCTTTTAACAAAGTAGCCAGTCAGCTGCGAAAAACTGCTAAAAAACTGAACTTTAGTTGCACCAGATTGAAGAAAAAAGTTAAAAAAATTGAAGATGTCTCCTACAATATTGAATTTATATTATATTAATATTGTCATGTTGTATTATTATATATTTGTTGTACTTTCATATACCATAATTCTGCTATATTTTGAATTTGAATATTTAAAAAAATATCCACAATGAAACGTTTTTTATTTCAAATTAACCCTTAATCCAAAAAATGCTTTGATCAGCAATTGTTCGATATGCTCTAAATTTTGACAGAAGCATGTCTGACAAAATGAAGACCACAAGAGTGAGAAATCTCTTTGCTCGATGTGGTATTCATTTTGTCAAACATTCGTTTGTCAAAATGTTGATCATATCGAACAATTAGAATAAATTTATGCCAATGTAACCGTTTCAAACGTCCCGCCATTCTTATTTAGTTCATTCCTAAACCCACCAGACGGCGCTGAGTGTTACAACGATTCGGCTCGTTATACATAGTTGCCTATCTATTTTTTTTAGTGTTTTATCTATGGTGTTTGATTTGACGCTTGGAATACTACGAGTACGCTTTTTTATCTTTCTGTTTCCTTTGGAATTGCCTGTAGCCAAGAGAGAGCGAGAGAGACAACGTCTATCGTTGTATTATGCCTAGGTTTTAATTTGAAACTTTTTGGAGAATATCCAAACTAAAATCCAAACTAAATCTAAAAAGTAAGATCTGAGTTTGGTCACTGAACACTGAATTTAAATAATAATCTCGACAAAATGGCGAATGTAACTTGTTAATAATAAATAGTCTTGCAAAAGAAAATACCTAAAATTAATATGGGATGGCGGAAAATCAAGGAAATAAATTTTCTCGCAATAGATCTTGGATGTCATATTCAGCAATATGTTAGGTCTACTTCTGAATAGGTACTGAAGTTTTTTTAATTCTCAATACAATGCTGGATTTCATTGCCTATCTCCATGACCAGCCCTCCAGTGTGCGTTTTGAAGGGCACACCAACACCAGCATCAAATTAGCTCTAGCTTCGGATGGCCTTCCTAGTGACGTGGACTCCTTGCGTAAGTTATATTATCGCTTCCACGACGCCTACGGTATTGGTTCTGCAGAGGTTGTAACGGATATCTCTGCCTTCAGGTCTTTGTTTTCATCGGAGAGATTTCAACACCTTCAGAAGGTTAGGGAAAGTCATAGCAATTATTTTGCTACTGGCTCTCCAATTAGAGGGAGGAATTTTTAGGTAGATTGGCGCGAACAGAGAATCAAGCACCCTCTGAAAAATTGGATGATGGCAAGCTTAGTGTTTTTCTTATTAATATTCAGTCCTTAAGACACAAAACACGTGAATTATTTATTTTATTAGAAGAGCTTAACTTTCCAGAAATCATTGCCATAACTTAACATTGGTTAAATGCTGATGAGCCTGTGTTTGTCAAAAATTATGCTACAGTAACTAAATTTAAAAGAAGTATTTTATCTCATGGAGGTACTCTTGTAATGTCTACTAGCAACGACTTTTCGGCAGTGACTAAGTTTGATAATTTATTGTGTGAGAAAGTATTTGAATTTTCCATCGTCTATCATAATGCTTATGACCTCTATCTTGTTTGTATTTACAGAACACCTAACGCTGACATGCATAAATTCAGTCAAAGATTACTAAGCTTGCTTGAGTCCCTGCCTTTAAAAAGCAAATTAATTTTGTGTGGCGACCAGAGTGTTGACTTTTCCAGTGTGTGTGCTCCTCAAGAATCCCTTCGGTCCATTTTCGACTCTTTTAGTATAATCATGCATCAACTAGAATAACTAAAACTAGTTCTAGTACTATAGACTATGTCGTGTCATCTTTTTATCCAGAATTCGTTGACTGTGCTGTCTATAACTCGGGTTTCTCTGATCATGAGGCAGTATTAACAGAATTTTCGGTAAAATCCAAATGCAAAATTGCTTCGCGCAAATTATGCCGTATTTTTTCGAACAAAAGTTTTCTAAATTTCAAGCACCTATGTCTAACAACTGACTGGGTTGCCCTCTCTGATGATATCGATACCGAATTTTCTAGATTTATAAAAACTTTATCTACTCTGGCGTTCAAATCATTTCCGCTAAGGCCTATCAAAAAAACAACATAAACCCTGGTCATCTAAAGGCTTACTTACATCTGCAAAGAACATGCGTTCATTATCTCACCTAAAAAAATACTCGGACAGCGTCTTCTTCCAAGGACATTTATTATAAGACAGGAGTCTTAATCATCTCCTGATGATGCTAACATGGTTAGCGAAACGCGCGTCGAGTGCAAAAATTTTGTTTCGGTATTGTGGATAAAGCTCTGTTTTAGTGCATGTTGCCGAAGGTTCCAAACCCCAACATAGACAATATTTTTACTGTATATTTCATTCCTATTTTGTAATACAACACAACTAAAAAATAGCGATATTATCTTATATCGAATATTGACTCGACTATAGAATTTAGGCGTGAAAATTAATTTGACAAAAGGATGAGCTGGTCTATGACCGCCGCGTCAAAGGTCGCCTGCCAACATGATTGTTTTATTTGTATCATGGCCTGCCGATATTCTGCTAGTGTTCGCGCGGGGAAGGAGACACACCGTTGACATGCCGCCGCGGAGAGTGATCCTTCTTATCATATAGTTTTGCCCAAATACATAATAAAAAGATAAAGACTGATGTACTATACTGCTAACCCGTTGAGGATATGTGTTGGTGTTATACCAAATTGCGCAACAACTGAAGTCAGATTATCAGAAAATGGCGCGTCGAAATGAGGATCCCTTATTGGCTAAATTTGTAACGTGCGCAGTTTTCCCTGCTGCTGTCTTGTTTGAGCATTTACGTTTCTCTGTTTTTTTTTGCTTCATATGTTGTACTGAAAGTATTTTCAAATGTCATTTAAATTACCCTTAACGCAACGCATTATTAGATTGGAATTTTAAAAGCTATATCTGTTGTAAAGTCATCGGTACGGGTGGGCAAGAAATTGAATAATCGATTAAACGCTTAATATTTTAGCAAATAACTGAATAATCGATTAATCGAAATAATCGATTATCGATATTTTCTGAAATATTAATCGATAAGTCGATTAATCGGTAATTTCTTAAAAGTGAATCGAATAATCGATTATTGTCGCCCACCCCTAATCCCATAATATTGTAGTAAGTGAAACTGAAGCTGAAATTTCGGTAGAATCATTATTGCTGATGCAAGACTGATGTTATTATAAAAAGAGGTAATAAATACTTTGGCTGAATCAGCAGATAAAATTTTATAATTTGGTTTTAATTTGTAAATATGGCTTTGATATTACCTTGGGATAGTCAGAATATAAGCAAGGGTTTATGAACAACAGCTGCACTGATGCTTCTATATTTTTTACTAGTTTCGTCCCTATTAGACTAATTTTTAAAAATAGCGATAAGTCTGAAATACATGTATGGCAAAATTGCAGGCCCTCATCAACTCGTTTCTGTCGTCCGCTTAACATTCATTTTGCTCGTGAGACTCCTGAATTAACCGTTGCAAAAACAAAATTTGGATCATCGAATTAAAAATTTAAAACCCTTTTTTTTACAACGAAGGAGCCCTTAATTTTCAAAATCATTTTTTAAAACGATTTAAGAACATACAAATGATTTTTATACATGATTTTTATCGTTAGTGATAATTGATACTCCCTATATATCAATATAGATAATGAGCAAAAAATTCAACAATTATTTGTCAAAAACACGATATATTAAACGTGTAATACTTAATAACTTTTATGTCTTATTTCTGGTAAACCTTATTATGGCCAGCTTTCCTAGAAATTCGACCAGTGTGCGCCGGGTCCAAAGGTCACATGCCAGTATCATGCTAGTTTTCGCGCGGGGAAGGAGACATACCGTTGACGTGCCGCCGCGGAGAGTGAATCTTCTTATCGTAGTTAATATTCGCTGCTTATACTTTAATTAACAAGTCATTCCAAATTGGGGTTTTTCCAAACTGTCTTAAGACGGCAATAATTATTCCTTTGCATAAAGGAGGAGATAACGACCAAGCTTCGAACTATCGCTCCATTGCACTCCTTCCCACATTATCAAAGATCATTGAAAGATTGGTTAAAAAAATATTTTCTCTCTAAATATAAAATACTTACTACCCATAAATTTGGATTTTTAAGTAACAAATGCACTAATGATGCTATGTTTTCCCTTTTTATTTATGTATACTCCAACCTGAACAACCATCACTCTACAGCAACAATTTACTGTGATTTCTCTAAAGCTTTCGATTGTGTAAATCATAATATCTTAATTAACAAAATGCAGTACTACGGATTCAGACGAGTGTCTCTCGAATGGTTTAAGTCGTATCTTAACAACAGAAGTCAGCTTGTGAGGGTTGATACGCGATGTCTTCTTGCAAGCCAATAGATTGTGGAGTACCCCATCAGGGTTCAGTACTAGGCCCTATTTTGTTTCTACTGTTTATCAACGGCATTGCTTGTATGGACATTAGCGGTAAAGTCTGTCTCTTTGCGGACGATACTAGTTTCACTTGGAGCAACCCGGATATTACGGCGCTTCACAGAACTGAATCTAGTGATCTAATCACCATTACATCATAGTGCGATTCTAATCTCCTGTGCCTTAACGTCTCTAAAACTAAAGTTTTGTCATATAAAAGTACGTTGCAATCTTTTGGACTTAATAACACCACTATTGACGTCGTTGAATCTGTGAAATTCTTGGGGCTAGTTGTGAACAACCATTTAAAGTGGGACTTGCACATCGATACCTTACCAAAAAAATTAAGTTCTGCCTGCTTTGCGCTAAGAAGTGTTTCCAGGGAGCTTAACGTGTCAACTGCTAAAACAGTCTATTATGCCTTTTGTTGAGTCGCACCTCCGATACTCCCTTCCATTCTGGGGTACGTGTTGTGCCACTCAATTTGAGCGTATTTTCAAACTACAAAAGAGAGCTGTTCGATACTCACTGAGACTAAACAGTAGAAATCACTGCCAGGTTTAAAATATTAACTCTTCCTTCCTTATTCATATTTAAATCCGTTTGCTTAATCTGCAAGCACGTATCTTCTATTCCAGATAGGCCATCTCACAACTATCTACTTAGGAATACGTAGCATGATCTTTATCTGCCAACCCCACGCTCAGAGTTAGTTAAAAGCTTTATATTGTACAATGCAAAAAAAATGTACAATTATCCGCCATTTGAAATGAAGTAAATAACATCTTTTCCCGCATTTCGCAGAGCTTTGAGATCACACTTACTGGAGAGAACCTTATACGACTTTTTGAATTAATACTTAATTTTGAGCATCTTACACACTGGTTTAATGATTTCATGTTTAATGTTTAATGTTTGGTTTTTAGTGTTTAGGATTCGATGTTAAATATTTTGATATTTAATATTTTATATAATATTTTGATCCCGTACAATTTGCACAATTGTATAAAGTGTTGTATAGTTAGGTTTTTCTTTTTATTGTATGTTTCTAATTGTGTTTTTATATGTTTTGTATGTTTTGTACTCTAGCTCCAGCTTTGTCTACAAATTGTATAATTTTTTGACAATAAAGCATCTTATAATTATATAAATATAAAAAAATTGAGCGAGTCTGCTATAGTAGGTACTCGAGACACTGATGTGTAAACATATGTCCTATATAGACATCATGGACATGAAAATCTAATACCGCCCTAGCGGCTAGCTTTTTAGAAGCGCCACTTGAGTCGTTATAATCGCGACCGTCCTGGATTGGCTTGCTCCTCAATGCCCATGGGTTATGATGTCACATTTTCGTCCCCACATTTTCGTCCCATTGGCCGAGATTTGACTTCATACTGTCGCGTAAGATGTTTACACATCAAAAAGGTCAAACCTTCACATTAAAAGTTCTGATTTTGAAACGTGGGCGTGGGCATACACTATTTTTTTCTACGACCAGTCATAATAATGAAAAGTATTTTTTAATTTTTAAAATTTACTAAGTAAATTGTCTATGAACTGTCAAATTTTGATAAATTTTATATCTGTCATGATCATGGCTGTCTTGATATTGACCGAATAGCACTGTGATTTTGAATTTTGATCGGTTATAACCAAATTTAATAATGAAACGTCAGTATCATGATGAACTGCGTTATGATAATGGTAGTAAATGTCTAATAAATCAATCAAAGTATAAAACTAGAAAAAAAAATTACGCAATGATAGTAATTACAGCACAATAGGTATAGCTAGTGACGTAATGACTCTTATTGCGTAACTCAAATAAGTCAAAATAAATTACGTAATAAGCCTCTTACTATCTAGGTAGTGGATAAATTAAAATTTTGGGAACAAGAAACCATATGACTAGCATAGCTTCCTTAATTAATGCGTCCTTCACGAAAGGTGTTTTTCCCGAATGCCTCAAAACTGCGATAATTATTCCTCTTCATAAGGGAGGTGAAAAGGATGTCTTATGCATTTATCGTCCAATTGCTCTGTTGCCTGTACTCTCTAAAATCATTGAAAAGTTATTAAAAAATCGCCTCATGCCATTTCTCCTTAGACATGGCATACTGTCCCCGGAACAGTTCGGATTTTTACCAAACAAGTGTACAAATGACGCCATGTTCTCGTTGCTTCACGATGTTTACTCATCCCTTAACAACAAGCTCCCCACTGCTACAGTCTTCTGTGATTACGCTAAAGCGTTTGACTGTGTGTGTCATGACATCTTGTTAAGAAAACTAAATTTTTATGGAATCCGTGGTATTCCTTCGAACTGGTTTCAATCTTATCTTGAAAATAGACAGCAGTTTGTTAGAGCGAACGGTTCTGATTCTGATTGCAGATTAATTACCAGTGGAGTTCCACAGGGCTCTGTTCTTGGGCCTATCCTTTTTCTAATATATATTAATGACATTACATACCTAAAAATCAATGGTAAAATTTCTCTCTTTGCTGACGACACAAGCATAACTTGGAGTGATTCTAATACTTTCTCCCTACACTCTAATATCTCCAGCGATCTCGTCACAATCAAAACTTGGTCTGACTCAAATTGGCTGTGTTTCAACGTTGATAAAACGGTAGCCTTATCTTATAAAACAACCTTACAACAACCTTTGCTACTTCACAACAGCAATATTAAATACGTTGAATCGGCTAAATTCTTAGGTTTGAGTATTAGTGCCAACCTTAAGTGGTCCGCACATATTGATTCTTTAACAAAAAAGCTTTCTTCTGCCTGCTTCGCAATTCGATCGGTTTCGAAGGAACTAAATCTGTCTACTGCCAGGCTCACTTACTTCTCTTTGTTTGAATCTCATCTTCGCTACGGCCTTCCCTTTTGGGGCTGCTGTAACACCGAGCAATTTCGTACCATTTTCAAACTTCAAAAGAGAGCAATTCGTTATTTATTTGGTCTTAATGGCAGAGCTCATTGCGAATACTACTTTAAAAAATATAAAATTCTTACGCTTCCTGCTTTGTTTATTTTAGAAACAACTTGTTTAATACGCAAATATCGAACCATATTTCCCGAAAGGCCACAACATGAGTACTCAACAAGAAATTCGAGTCAGGACATCTACCTTCCTTTTCCCTCCTCTGAATTAACAAAAAATTCTATTCTTTATAATTCCAAGAAGTTATACAATACACTCCCGCTACATCTTAAATCCATCCCTACATTTGCTAAATTTCGTGAAAAAACGAAAGCTTACCTACTAGAAAGACCATATTATTCTATAAATGAGTTTTGCGTGAATTAGATTTTATTTTTTCCTCCATTAATTTTCTTGGGCTTCATGTGCAGCGGTGAAATTTTTTTATATTATATATATTTTTTATAATAGGTATAGGATTATCTTTTTGACGAATTAGTGATTTTTCGGATATACAGGAATTACACAAAATTAAATACCAAGCTATCAATTTTAGTCATGTTTTGTTTACTTTTACTCGGTATTTTCAACTCTGCAGCATATGCATATTGCCTGAGTCAAGTTCACCGACATGACCTTCCTTATTTCTTCAAACATCACGCTTCGTTATAATGTATGTTTAATATTTTGATAACACTGGGTTTCTTTACCCTATGTTTTGTGTACTTCCTGTGGATCTGGTTCAACTGCTTATGATGTTCTGTAATATGGTTTTTTTGTTAAATCGTGACCAATTTCAATTTGAAAATTGCTTGTTCTATTTTTATCGTATATATTATTGTATATTATATTAAGTTTTGTTTTGTTTTGTATTTGCCCTACTATGGTTAGTTTATTTATTTTAGTTAGCTTTGTCCATAAAATTTATTTGAATTTTTCTGTGGCAATAAAGCATACTTGACTGACTTTGACTTGACTTTTAAATATTTATAATAATATTGGCCCCCCTCTAACATTTGAACCGTTTGGTGTCCTGCGATAAAATCTGGAACGGTATTACATGAGATAATTCTCTAATTTTTTAGCGAATAATGTCAGGTTTAAATGTCAAAATGACAGTTGAGGGTAGGTTTGATTTTTTAAATGACAGTTGGTCATGTGACACTTTATTTTGAAGGTATTTTTATGCTTAATTTAACCCTCTACTTTGAAAACATTTGATTCATACATTCTGGTGGACGTTGATTATGCGCCGTTCAGTTCTAAACTGTGTGCAATGTGACAATGTCGCCGCTTAATGCGTATTTATTCCATTCAAAGCATTCCGGATCGTTCTCGAATACCAGCGCTGGCGCTGGTCGGTTCTAGACGATTCTAGCATGGAGACGTTGGCGGCAGATTGCTCATCATACTGTTGCTGCTGCTTGTGTTTATTATGAGAATTTGCGAATTATACCGATCTTTCTACGATTTTTACACTTTTGTATTTTTAAAATTTAAAATATGTATGTGAGCTACCAGAATTGCTTTTGCGAGCTACCGGTGGCTAGCGATTGACGGATTTATTATACGGTATTACGGGTATTATACCAAACAGCGTATCAACAAAAAAGGAACTGCCCTTAATAACATTTCATTGGTCAATATAAACAATATACAGACACTGCAAAATTTTTAGAAAGTGTACCTAAATTGTGGCAAGTTGATGATAAATAGATAAGTGAATATTAGAATCATTTATTCAACTAAAAATTGAATACGTCAACCTAATTACTACAAGATTTTATCTGACTTAATATATGTTTTTATTGTTATTAGGAAGCCCATTTATTTTTAATTTGCCTACTATGCTGTTTTCTTTCCAAAAAATAGCAAAATATCACATTTAATATTCTCTGGTTATCTGGTAGCCACCATATCGTCATCAGTTTCACGAACAGACTAACCCAAAGGGATGTGCCATGGTGGAAGGAGACACTAAACAGGCTAAAGACTGAGTCGAGGAAAGCCTTCAATCTTCATTGACTTCCCAAAAGCCCATTAGGGTACCTATCATAACACCCTATCAGAGTATAACAAAAAGCTTCGGAGATCCAAAAGAAGAACATTTAGGATCTTTTGTGAAGGAATAGATGAACTAGCACCGTCCATTCGTCTACAAAAAGTGCTATTCAAGGAGCACTCAAGTGAAATTGACCTACTAAAGAATAGAGATCAAAACACCTATGCTGAGACATCTGAAGAAAGTCTAAGAATTCTTCTAGGAACACACTTTCCCAGGTCAAACACAAAAAGACGAGCCCATTGAAACCGCTCAGCGGCCTACAAAAAGGGTAAAAGGTCTAGCCAACAAAATATTTACAAAAACACAATCAGATGGGCCATGCATAGCTTTAAAGCGTCGCGCAAACCAGAGCGGTGGCGGGCGCGATAGCGGTCGCGGTGGCGGTGGCGGTAAAATACTGTACGTGTATTTGCCAGATCGCTTCTGTTTGCGGTCTTTAATTTACTTACAAGCACAGTATTTTACCGCCACCGCCACCGCGCCCGCCACCGCTCTGGTTTGCGCGACGCTTAAATCCTCTAAATCCTAGGGAGTAGATCGAATCTTTCCAGCCTAGTTATAACAAACTAGAGAACACCTACTATCACACATTCAATCAACCTTCACAGCCAGCTTTAGACTGGGCTACATTCCCAAAAACTGGAGGAAAGTTAAGGTAGCGTTCATACGAAAGACAGGGGGCGACAATCACAAGAGGAACCAAAGTATTACCGCCCCATTAGCTTAACCTTCTTCCTTCTTAAAACGATGGAAAAGATTACCGATAGGCACGTCAGAAGCAAGTTTATTTTTAATGCTCCACTGCATGCAAAACAATTCGCATACCAACCATCGAAATCTACCACCCATGCTCTTCAAAATCTTGTCCACGATATAGAGAAGGCACTGGCTGACAAATAAGTGGCGCTGTGTACATTTATAGACATAGCGAGTGCACTTGACAACACCTCACATAAGTCCATTCAGCGTGCCATAACACGCAGAAGAGTGAAACCAACCACTACACAGTAGATAAAATCCATGCTAACCAGCCGTGAAGTCACCGCGACCATTGGAGAAGCGACCGTCCAGTTTCAGTAATAAATGTCTCCAAGGAGGGGTTCAATCGCCCATGCTTTGGTCTCTTGTTGTTGACAATACTGGTAAGACTGACTGGACTGAAGCATGCTTTGAAGTCAAGGGTTAAGCAGATGACCTAATTATAATAATAAGAGGTAAGGTAAGCATGACAACGTTTTCTCAGAGCGTACGCAAAGTGCACGCAACCTTGTCAGCACATGGTATAAACAGGAGAGACTAAATGTCAACCCAAGCAAAACCGTAGTGATCCCATTCACAAAAAAAGGAAGCTGAACCTTAAAGCACCCACTTTGAGAGGGACACCGGTAGACCTTTCCAAAGAGGTTAAATATCTTGGCATCGTTCTTGACCAGAAACTAACCTGGAACTCACACCTGGAAAGAACTATCAAAAAAGCAACGGCAGCGCTCTGCGCGTGTCGATGATTCTGGGAGCCTAAAAGCCTCCATCATCTGGTGGCCCTATAACAATGTTGTAAAGCCTATTATAACCTACGCCTGCTTAGTGTGGTGGGTAAAAACAAAGCAAATAATAACACAGCGAAAGCTAACAAGAGTACAAAGGTTTGCTGTCTGGATATAACAAGGGTCTATGAAAACGTGCCCCACAGTAGCTCTGGAAACCCTACTTGACCTCCTTCCACTGCACATATTCATGGAAAAGGAGGCCTGGACCAGTGCGCATAGAGTCACTCAGACACAAAAACTGAAGTCAGGAAACCTGACTAGCCACCTTAAAATTCTGGAGGACATCCAGATAGAGGCGATGCCCAAACCAATCGATACAATGGAAACAAAACTCCATTTTGATTGCTCCTTTGAAGTGATAATCGAAGACCGGAATACTACAGAGGAAAGACTAAAACAACTAGAGAGGGGATCACTTGTCTGATGGATCAAAGATAAAAGAAGGGGTGGGATCCTCGAGTTTGTGGGCCGAGCTGTTGAATATTTGCACCTTTAAGAAGCACTCCCACCAGATTTAAAGCAGAACTAAATGTTATCAATATAGCCATCTCTGAATGTGCCAAAAAAGGCCTAAGATATGCAAAGATCTATATCCTATCAGACAGTAAAGCAGCCTTAAGAGCGCTAGCATCGAGCATAATTAACTGCCGGCTAGTGTGGGATTTTCGGATGGCTGCACATCAAATGACAACCAGAAACACCCTCTGTGGGTACCACCCCACACCCTAATGTGGGTGCCAGGGCACGAGAGTGTGGAAGGCAATGAAGCCGCTGACCAACTCGCACGGAGTGGTGCACAGACTGCCTTTTGTGGCCCTGAACCATTCTGTGGCATCACTAGAGGACACGTAATAAATTACCTCAGAAATTGAGAAAAAAATGCGGAAAGAGATACATTGGGCCAATGCACCTGGGCAGAGACAGGCCAACAGGCTCATCTCTCACTCGCTTAACTACACAAAAAAGCTTCTCAAGCTACAAAAAAATTAGATAAAACTGGTCGTAGACCTTGTCACTGGACATCGATCCTGGAGGTATCACCTCAAGAAAATGGGGAAAACAACAATCTGCCAAACTATGGCTGAAACGTTAGAGCACACCTACTCTGCGAATGTCAGGCACTGACTCGACAAAGGTTGACGCATCTCGAAAATGCTCTTGTGGCACCTGGAAATCTACAAAACATCATCCCTCGAAATATTTTGAGGTTCTCGAAAGAGATAAGAATTTTCGTGTAATATAGATCAATTGTGGTAGACGTGTTGAAGGGCAAATCTTGCTGAGTGACCCCTCTACCATACCATACCAACTCACTATTTCAAATTTTACAGGATAGCGTTTTAAAGTTATCTACGATTTTCGATTTAGTAGTAACAAAAACCTATTGCTATTACTTTTTTTGTTTAACTACCCTATACTAACCCATTAATACGACCATTTTTATAATTTCATGAAGTAACATAACTCGGATTACGTCGATTCGTGAAACTATGTGTTATTACGTTTTCTATTAGTCGAAAACAATTGGAAATTGAGTTAGGCCAGTTCGTGTATTTGTAGGACGACACTTTTTATGTATTAAAATTGACTTATCTTAATTTTCAATTCTTTTCAGTTACTTCACATGTATTACGATACGATATTTGTATCACCTTAAGCCCCGCCCAATGGCACTGTTTTGCGCTACCACAATAGGTATACGCTAATGTCACCTCTTCTTTACAATGTGTTTCAATGACAATGTGTTTCATCTGAGGTCAATTTTCCAATGAACCTAAAAGTTTTGAGGAGTCTCATACTAGGCAAGAATCCAAATAATAAAGAATTTTCCTAAATAAAGCAAAACAATTTTCTAAACGAAAATTATTGGTATAGCTAAGTCTATCTGGGGACATAAGATAAGTAGGGGAAGGTCGGATAAGAGTACGCACTTAATGAGCTTGACATCACAGATTAAACAAATAAGCCAGCCATATTGTTTAAGACAGTTTCTTTATTGTATTAACTATAGCCAGAAAAAAATTTAATACCGAGAAAAGTGACATTTTTCAAAATACAGATTTTTTGTTAATGATGTAAATGCGTACTCTTATACCCTTGATAGTCCAAGAGTACGCACGAAGACGTATAACAGTACGCACTTTAAAAATTCATTAGGTAGGTACCTATTCAGAGCCACTGTCACTGATGTCACAAATAAAAGCTCCAAGTCCTGCATGCACGGTACCACTCTCGACATAAATTGCACTGAATCCAATCTGTATCTCGCGAATTTTGATACAGTTCATTACATCTTGGACAGCGAACTTTCTTTCCTGTTTCCCTCTTTTTTATTTTCTGTGATTTACCTTTGTCATCGCCTATCTTTCGCTTAACTGCCTTAGCTTTTTCAGCCACCTCTTTTTCCAGCTTCAGTCTTTCCAACTTCTGTTTGTAAGACGATTCAGTTAGGATTTCAGATTTTTTAAACTTTCTTAGATTAGCATCTGCTTTAGGATAAGGTTTTATGGCTTGTGGAGAAATTAGAAAAGATGAATGGGATTCGGTTTCAGATGTCGAATTATTATGTGTCTTCTCAGAAGTTGAAGGTTGATTTTTTAGAGGTTCAGAAATAATTGTAGCAGGTTGGCAGTTTGGTTTTAAGATCACCTGGGAAATTATTTTCTCCTTACAAGTAAGGGTCACCTCACTCCAGTTCATTATGGTTAATATGGACTAAATTTGTCTGCTTAGTCGTAGATACCCCATTTTGATTGACACGCTTGCTACACAATTTTCTTATTAACTAAAGCGAAAAGGTTTTAATTAAAACAAACCTAACACCGGAGAGTAATATATGTGCAATACCCGGCTCCAGGTGATGGAGTTGGTGAGCGCCACCTGTTCTGCAAGCTACACTGGAAAAGCTACACTGGTGTTATGCGGGATTATTAGGCACGTTTTATTAAATGAGAAAACAAAATCTTAATTTACGGTTCAATCTATTGGCTTCTAGGTTCTTTTTTTTTATATAACAACCATTTTACAATGAAACTTAAATGAAACTTAAAAAAGGAAGGACAACAAAAAATTATTAAGTATTAAGGGTACAATATGAGGATTGTTGTACAGAGACCAATTCTGTTGGTAAACCCGGTACTGTATGCCTTACCCTTAAAAACTCTAAGCTCTACTATCCGAAGATCACTTTGGTTTACTTAAGATTAATACAGATATGTAAATCCAAATGCATCAATTAGTAGCCGCACCAATAATGAATGCAGTAATAATGATATTAACAGTTAATAACGAAAAACACAATAACTAAATCAATCGGCCGGAAAATTAATGAATTAATAAAATTAATGAACGCTGCTACCTTAAAGCTCGGCCAACAATGCTAGGATTCATATTAAAAATACTATTAACGATACCACTTTAGATTCGAAGGTCTGCTGCTGAAAAGGATGCAAGCTCAGCAAGTCAACTGCTCGAGAATGAGAGTCCTCCGCCCAAAAACGTGAAAATGAGCCAAAGGTGAAATCCGGTAGTGATCGCGAAAACCCGGTCGTGAAACCTTGTAATGGCTTCTGCCCCTGTAATAAAACCCTGTAATAAGCCAATACTAATTACACTAAGCCCCTTAGTCCAATGAAGAAATCATAGCCCTTCTTGCATATATATTTTTTATAAAACAAATCAACTCAAAAATTATCAATGGATTTTCAGTAACCATCAGCAAATAAAAAAAAAATACAAAAGGTGCAAATAACTTGAATATAAAAAGAAATAGGTATGAACCGCCCCTAAATAAGAAATAGTCAATACAAGGAATACTTGTAAGTTAATAAACGAGAACCAAGCGTTGCAAGACGACTGCGGAAGCAACAACTAATGAGCTAAAATTAAATGTTTCAATAAACAATAGGAAATGCTCCTAAATGAAATAATAAATCTGTAAAAATCCCAATCGACAGCAACAATGAAGAGAGCCCATTTCTAATATTCAAGGCTACCAATCGAATATTACAAAAGGTATATCATGCCACGTGAAAGGATAAATATAAAATAGAAATCCCAAATATCAAAGTCCACAACTGTCGGTCGGTAAGAACGTGGACCTAAAAAATAACCTCAAAATCCACTAAAACATAAGAGAAGAAAACAAACATTGACGATTGAATGAAAATTAACGACAAATATGGGAAAACCACGGGGAAATATGTGGGGGATAGGCCCTAAATCCCTAGAGCACTATGAGAAGAACAAACAACAAGCAATCCATGCAGAAATCAATAAGTCTTAGATGAAAATAGGCAACAGATACTAGTTTTTACTATTGAAGGGAAAGAAAAATGTAATAACTAATAAATATTCTCGAATTAACAGGTAAATGATAAAGCAGCAGCAGTATCTCAAAGCAAATCAGTGACCACAACAAGTTAAAGACATATCAGCCTGAGATTAGAAGTGAAATATTCAAACCGAAAATAGTATATGAATTTATGGCCTGTAGGTTATTAGCTCAGTTCTTAAAAATTCAGAACTGACAGTAAACATAATTATTGTAATATAAATAAGCAAAGTTAAACTAATAACATATCTTATTTTAGTTGTTTGATCAAACTTAAGCGAGGCAACAGATTATCCAATAAAATAAATATAGTCACAAAGTGCTGGAGGATATCATAAGAAAAGGGATGATCAGAATAGCCACTTACGGCCACAACAGAGTTATAAAAGCTAATAGATTTATGCATTAATCGTATGTACATATAATTCATTAATATTAATAAACGCTGCAACGGGAAGTCCATTAAACTTATTGACAACAAATCAAATAAATGAATTTATAATTAATTAACCAAAGGGGTTAATACTCAATAACTCTTACCACAAAATATAGAATCTTTTGTTGCTAAATGCAGCATATAAAATAAAATTTATAATCTTTTATAGTGGCAAAATCAGTTACACGTTGCTTGATATAAACTAGCGCTAGATCTTCATCTGAGTCAATGCTTGACGGATCATCTAAAATCGGTTTAGCAGTAACAGGTCATGGTCGTTCAGTAACACTTGCAGGTGCAAAATCTTCGGGGGAGAAAATATCGAGATTGTATGGCCAAATGCCACATACTCTAAATGCATTGACAGCCTTCTCGATAGAAGTCACTCTGGAAAAAGCCTTGCCAAACAATTCGGCTATTTGAAATTGTGTGATAGCCCGCCCTGGGTGAGAGACATGTCATTTTTCACATTCTGTTCTGTGGTGGTAGGCTCAATAGTAAAACTCCATACTCGCAGCATTTATTAATTGCAGCTAAGCTAATATGGCTCAAATGGTTGTCCAATATTAACATTATAGGTTTTTTATGTGTTGGATGTGTTTTTACCTGAACTTCATTGAAACCCAATGCTCTATCTAGACTAGTTTTTTCGGCGCTTAAATGGTGTCTTTTACAAAATGCCCTAACCCAGTCTTTTCCTGCCATTTTCGATTCTTTATTAAACCTATGATCAATACTGTTTCTTTCAGCAAACTGAAATACAAGCTCATGCAAAGCTTTAATTGTTAAACCGTAAAATACACCTTCCAAATCTTTGCGGTATTGGGACAGTTGAAGTTCCATCTCAGAAGAAAAGATTGGTTTAAAACGTCCAAGAGATTTAGGAATAGTTCCAATCTACAATCGTTTTCTGAGTGTCGCCTCGTGAGTTTCCGCCAGTGATAGTTTGCTTTCACCACCTCCTATTCTTCAAATTTCTGTCATCAATTCTTCTATAAAAATAAGTTTTCTATGCGATTTTCTTGTATACTTACCCATGGTCAACTTGTTTCAAATATCTATAAAAGAAAACAAAAAGTAAATAGAAAAATAGTATGCAGGTAAACAAAAAGTACGTAGATAAACAAAAAGTACGCAGGTAAACAAAAAGTACGCACGTGTACTCTTTGACTTCGTACTCTTTGCTTGCACAACTAAAAATTATAAATTTGACAACCCTGTGGACCTTGATATCGAAATCTCAAAAATATTATAATGATTGTTTATCTAAAGTAAACATATTAAAAATATTCACAACCAATATTCCTCAATTATTAAGGTGCTCATACGTAGTAATATGTTAAATATTGACAAAAATTACATCAGGATAGGTGATTATTGGTTTTCTTATTTTTTTTTGAAATACAAACAGCCGAACAGCAATACATTTTCTTGAGCTCATGGCAACAGTAAACCATAATCCGCACACCAGTTGGCGTTGCCAAACCTCCCGCCAGAAATTAAATAAATGCATTACGTACTCTTTGCCACTGCGTGTTCTTACCCTCTGTTCCCCTAAAGTGTAGTGTTAATCGAGAAAAAATTTTATTGAGTTTTTTAATTAACGAATAAGAACTGTTTTCCATTTCTGCAGTTTTTGAGCAGATTCCCAGGGCTTGGAATAGGGCTTCCAATTGCGAAAGTGCGTATTGATCAGAACGCAACGGGGTGCACTCCCGAAAAGAGGGACCGAGCTAATTCGGTTCGTTGGTCGACGACGCTGCTGGGGGAGAAATGAAGTCTCGGATATGTGGGGGAACAAATTATAATGTTTTCAATGAACAAGCTTTCATCATACTTGTACAAGGGGGACTGATGGACCCCCACCTGATTGCCGTATAAATAATAATCGAAGTAATATATTGGCATGCAAAAATATAATTATATATTCGATAGATTAAAGTCCATTTGTCCATAATCATGTTATATAGTGTAAAAATACCCATAATTTTGTAGCAGGTTCAAAATGTGTGATTAGGAGGATTTTTTGTGACTTGAAAAATGACATTTGTAACATGAAAATTTATAATAATATTTAATTTAATTTAAATATTTTGTGGAAATACCAATGAACAAGAAATCAAAGAAGTAATACCTGAACCTAAGAGGAATGCTGCGCCTGGCCATGATTTGATAACAGTTAAGGACATACTAAATCTAAGAGGCGATCCTGTAAATATATTGGTAAAGTTGATCAATCATGTGCTAAATGATGGGGTATTTCCACCAGAAACAAAAATATCTAGAATAAGCCCCATATTTCAATCGGGAAATCGTGAGGACATGAACAACTACAGGCCAATATTATCAGTCGTTAACGTCTTTTCTAAGATTATTGAACAGATATAATCAAAAAAAGAATCACTTTTTTCATTAATATGTATATTTCTGTTGATCATTGTAACATTCCGATTTGGCCAGTGTAAAATATTTTTAAGTTTCATTTTATATGCTGCATTTAGCAAAACAAATGCTGTATTTTGCGGTAAGAATTATTGAAAAGAGGTCAATACTCTTCGGTTAATTAATTCTAAATTTATTGATTCGATTTGCTGTCAAAAAGCTTAAGGTTGCCGCATTTATTAATCTAAATTAATTTTATTCTAAATATAGGTTAACGATATATTTATATTAGCTTTTATAACACTGTTGTGGCCTTGGGTAGCTATTTTGATCATCCCTTTCTCTTATGTAGCCCTCAGGCACTTTGTGACTAGATTTATTTTATGTGATAAGCGAACCACAGATCGCTTAGGTTTAATTAAATCACCAAAATAGGATATTATGTTATTAGTATAACTTTGCTTAATTTATATTACATTACCGTAGAACGGCCAGCAAACCGTTCTATATTTTTAGGAATTGTGTTAATAAAACCTGCTTTTAAGCTTCATTAGATCCGTCAAATTCATATTTTATTTTCGGTTTAAATATTTCTTAACTTTTGACAACTTCTGATAAAACTTTTTAGGACCTCTGGCTGGTTTCAGATATTTACATTTATTTTTCCACGCGGCCTGCTGCAATACTAGCAATATTCGGTTGGTAGTGTTGGTGGCACTGGGTAGGAGGAATGGGCTATTTCCCATAATTGCTGCTGTCGATTTAGATTTTTAAAAGTTTATCATTTTGTTGGGGAATCTTCTCTAGTATTTCTTGAACAATTTAATTTCAGCTCATTAACTGTGGCTCGCGCCGTCGTTTTACAACCATAGTAAACGAGAACTACATAAGTCGTTCAGTATCTTAGAATTATTCCTCGTATGGAATCGTTAGATTCGTTAGGCATTTTCTCCGCCCTACAATTTTTTCCTCTAATGTGGAAGTGGGAAGGCAAATTGACTGAAACCGATAATTTGGTTCTTCTAGAAATACCCTTCGAGGTGAAAAGAAGGTTTGCTTTAGTGCAGTCATAGTGACTCAGTATTTAGTATTGTATTTTATACTACCCTTCTTGGGGATATTGTGTTGAGTCTAGTTCGTGTTTTGACACGACCGATTTATCGGGATTTAAATACTGCACTAGAGGCTTCCGAGCTCATTTTACAAAACCGAGACCGTCGACTCTCTAGCCACCCGTCAAAAGCGAGGGTCCTATCTCCGGGCCAATTCTATCTCCGGGCTACACGACAGCCGATTCTATCACCGGGGGCCATCGAGTCCTCGGCTAGTTTCACCCTCGAGGCCATCGAGGGCCATAGCAGTACCTACAGGTGCCTGGCGCCTCCACCAGAGCTTAACGACCGGATCTAATGGGGTATCGTACAGAAGCTTAGTTATCTACTTTTTGTTGTTTAATTATTATAAATTTTGCGCTATAGATTGTGCCTAAAAGAGCCGAGTTTCGTTGAATCATTTATTTTTCTGGCCGATTAATAATTGTTTCTAATATTTAAATATAAATCAAGCATTGACCGCCAAGCATTAAGATAGCTTTCAATAATTTTATTCTAATTTTATTCTTCATTTATTTATTCATTTATCGGGTCAATTGGTTTAATTATTGTGGCCATTTATCACTACCTACTATTATCGCTACATTTATAATTGGTGCAGCTACTAGCGCACGCATACATAATATGTAATAAGCTTAGGTAAATCAAAGTGATCACTTCGGATTGTAGTGTTTAGAGCATTTAGTTGTAAGGCATACAGTACCGAGTAACAACAGAATTGGTGTCCATACAATCTTCACATTGTACCCTAGTTATTAATTACTTAATAGTCTTTCGACATTCCTTTGCCTTAACCTTCTAAGAAAAATTCTCAATGTAGTATTGTTGCTGTGTTTTAAAAAAAAAGCTTAGTAGCAAATAGATTGTTCCTTAAATTTTAGATTGTGTTTTCTTTTTAAGTTAAGATTGAGTTTCTTTGTTTGATAAGCATGCCTAGCAACCCCGTACAACACCAGCAGAGCTTTTCCAGTTTAGTTGGGAAGAACTGGTGGCGCTCTACGACTCCACTACCGGAGCCGGGCTTTGCAAACACGACTCTCTGGTGCTAGGTCTGTTTTTAAATAAAATCTTTACTTGCTAACTCTAATAGAAAAACGTGTTGCATCATTATCAATATGGTTTTGTCAAAAATAGCAACACACTTGGTACAACAACTGATTTTGTACATTACATTTCCCGTGCACTTGATAATAAGCACCAAGCCATAGCAGTATTCGTTGACCTACGAAAGGCTTTTGATGTTGTTAGCATAGACATATTAATTTAAAAAAACTTCAGGAAATGGGATTTACGAGAAACATGTTAAATTTAATTGAAACTTAAGTTATTAACAGAAAGCAATATGATAGGCCTGATGACACTGTTAGTGATATTCTTAGAAATGAATTTAAGGTCTTAGGACCATTACTTTACTCCCTATATGTCCTAAACCTAAGATGTGCCAACCTTAAGGCACGCTATTTCACATTTGCTGATGACGCTGTCTTAGTTTACACTGGGGTGGAGGAGAGGACATTGATGGATGATGTTAATGAGGACTTGAATAAGTTGGTTTTACTCTAATAAAGTGAAAATAAATATTGAACAAAATTCGTTATGTTTAAACAATAAAAAAAGATTAAAAAGTTGGACAAATAAGAATAAACATAAATAATATAGTTACAGATGAAGTTAACGATTTTAAATATTTAGGCTTATAATAATAATAGATAATAATTCAAACTGGACTCATATCAACAACATATCAAACACATCGTGAATAAAATAACTCCAATGTTACCAATAGTGTATAAGTGCATAACCTACCACTCTGATAAAGCAAAACGTAGTATACATAATCAATAACACCTCCACAAAAGAACTAAGTGCTCACAAAATTTTAGCTCGTGACGTCATGCATGTGGGCCTCTGCGATTTGGAGCGAAGATGTGGAAGGGGGCTGGCGGGTGAAAGGGTAATCGCGATCGAGGTGCATGCTAGCCTACTCAATCAATCAATAACATTTATTTAAAGGCCGTTTCAATATAAGGTCACTTAATCCTAATAATATACACATTTCTAAGACTATTGCTAGCGTATGTACAATGGTAGTTGCCTGCATCATACCGGATGCTTCTATAGCTCCACAGCGTACACGAACACGACTTGGGCCGATCGGATGCCCGAATGTGCACTAGAAGGCATGTGACACAGCGCAGTGTTATCTAGTCTTAGAGCCATGACCATATATATTAAATATATGGCCATGACACACACAGCTGTTTTTGCCGAATCGGCCATTTAGCACAGCCATGACACACACAGCTGTTTTTGCCGAATCGGCGGCGCATGCATCAGATGACGTGCCGAGACGGCTAACAAGCAGCGACTCGTCAATCGCCGCCGTGTGTGTTTTTCTCCATTTGCAAAGTATATTATACGCGCCGAGTCGGCGTCCGACTCGGCAGCCGATTCGGGAATAACCGCTGTGTGTGTCATGGCTCTTACTTAGGCTCGTGCCTTTCAAGAGATTTTCTAGTGTGAATTACTAACAGACGACAATTGAGCTAGATGACTTATTTTCCGAGTAGAGGGATGGGAAACATGGGGAAACACACACGCAAAACCCCATACCACGGTTCTTTGGTTTTAGCCATTCATACATTCATTCATACATTCATTCATCGCTAACATAGTCATGTTACTATGAGAGCGTAGAAGGGTATCTAAAAATAGCCTTAGTGCGAGTGGAAAAGTAATTAGATATTAGAATATTTGGCGAAGTGTAGCCACGCTGCCTCTGCCGGAACATGGGAGCGCGGAGACGGCTAGATATTAGTTTCCTAACTGCTCTGTTAACGGCTGACTATATGTTTGTCTATATATATGGTTTGTGGGTCCCTTAGCATGCCCCGCCCACCACGTTCTTGACGCATACCGCAGGTTTACTCGTGCTTTGAGGGTGCCATATATAAGATGCACTTCTGTGCTCCTGCTACTTTCTGATGGTTTGATAGTAGCAGGGGTGGGTGAGGGTGGATAGGGTTGGGATTTTTAGGGATAAGAGAGAGATTTGCTTACGGGGGTCTGTGTTCGAGGTAGAAGAGAGATATTTTCTGATGTATGGGTCCATGTTTGGCCCTGTGGTTCGGGTTGTATCTGACATCTGCAATGTTATAGGTTCTCGGCGAGCCGCGAATGCCATACCCGGAAAATCTGCATGCTAGTCTATCAATATGTTCATTGACGTACTCAATATGAGCCCAAGCATGCAGATCCGCGATCCTTGTATAGAGTCTCGCCGAGAAAGCCGCTCTTAGATGGCGATTTTGAAGTACTTGCAGTTTTTGCTTTTGAGTGTCCGAAACCGAACACCAAACAGGAGCACCGAGGAATGGCCTCTTGATCGCTTTGTATAAAATGACTTTATTTGCGGGACTGAGGAAGGAACCATGCCTGATAAGAGGCTTCAACTTATCGTACACTATGTGGTTCTTATTTTGTATGTAAGTGATGTGCTCACAAAATGTAAGCCTCCTATCAAGCATGATTCCAAGGTATTTGACTTTGGGTTTAGGAAGGATAAAGGAATTGTTCATTTGCATTGGTTGGATTTCGGTATTTGTAAATTTTCGCGTAAATACGGCCAGTTCAGTGTTATCAACATTCAAGCGAATTTTCCAGTTAATGTAAAATTCGTTTAGGTGCTGCATATGAGCACTAATGTTACTAGCCGCCTCCTGCGCGTTGAAGGCTCTGGAATACAGGGCAGTGTCGTCAGCATAAAATGCTAGGGATGAGTTAAGGTGGGAAGGAAGATCTGCTATGTAATAGCTGAATAGCTGCGGTGATAGCACTGTTCCCTGTGGGACTCCTGCTCGTATCGGTCTCAACGTTGATTCCGATTTATTTATGCGTACCGAGAAAGGGCGCCCGGCCAGGTACGACGCAACTAACGCTGCCATATGCAGCGGGAATCCGTGCGTAAGTACGGGTTCATATCAGGCCCCGGCGCCTTATTCTTGGGCAGATGCAGATGGCTAAGAACTTTGCGAATTTCAGTGGGGGTTACCAGTAGCCTCCTTATCACAGGGGGCGTTATAGGATAAGGGTGATTTAGAAATCGAGCTACCTGGCTCCGTGGTTTGGCCGTGCAATGGCACGGTATCAGGCACTTCTCCATGTACACCCTCGAGGAAGTCAGCAAAGGCCTCGACCTTTGCCTGATCGCTCAAGAGATCCTCGCCGCGATGGCGAAAAGCGGGGATCTCGGTCGGGCCTCTACGAACCTGCCTCGAGAGCTTCCATAGGGAACCGACCTGCGTGCCTAGCCCCTCAACGAAGCCCATCCACACCGCGTCCCTGTGAGTTCGAATGCTTCTTTTGATTTGGTCCGTGAGGGCGTTTACTCGAAGACGATCATTCGCCGCCCGATTTCTTTGCCATCTGCGCCGAATTCGGTTTCGAAAGCTGATGAGGTAAAGGATATCATCAGGAAGAGTCTCCGTAAACGGTCTCCTCCTGATTTTCGTATATAAGGCATCTCTAACGCGCTGGATATAACTGGTGAGAGTTTTCACTTCGTTTTCCAAATCCTGGACGCAATCGATCTGTCTCGGGATGACAGTTGCTTCGTTCAATCTCTCCCGGAACACCCTCCAATCAAGATTTTTGTATGAAATTTGTTCAATTTCATAGGCTTCCGGCCGCCTAATGTTAGTTAGGCTTATCTTAATTGGAATGTGGTCCGAGTTGAGATCACCAATGACCTTGGGCACGGAGACATTTGCTATTCCCCGTGTCAGCGCTAGCCTACTACGACAGTAGCGAATATTAATTTGCACGTATATAAAGAATGTATTTCTTACATTATAATTTCTCCAATATTGAAAAAAACATTTCCATAACATGTTCTTTCCTCTTTTTTAATGTGGCATTTCGTAATTTATTTATTTATTTATCTAATACTACCACCTTGTTCGTGCACTTTCCTAAAATAATACTTCGAAAGACGAAGCAAAACAAACGATAAGTTTGCAAATTTGCCGATAATGGCTGCGGTAATTAGTGTTATTTTCTCGCATTTTTCTGAAATCGGAACTATTTATGTGCTTTTAAGTGCGTGAAACTTATACCTATTATTTCGTTGTATACATAGGTATAAAATTTATATCCTTAGGCGTATTTTTAAATACGTAAAACCACATTTTTCGGACTTAAAGACCTGTTGTTTTTGTGCCGGTCGGCCGATTCGTTTACTGCGCAGTTTATAAGTACTTGTTCGTGTTTAATTGTATGTTTTTCACTCGATTTCGGCTAGATTTACGGTAACTGATACTTTTTTCTTTTATGGTAATGGTGCAACACGATTTTCTGATTGAAGTTAAAATGAAAGTAAAGTTTTTTTTTTTAATTCAAAACAAAACCTAGCCCCGAAGAGTCGTGTTACAATTGCCCGGCCCCAGTAGTGGGGTCGTTTGAGCGCCACCAGTTCTATCCAACTAAACTGAAAAAGCTCTGCTGGTGTTGTGCAGGGTGGCTAGGCCACCTGCCTATTAAATCAAAAGGTACTTAATTTCAAACTAACAAGAAAACGAGAATATAGGCTGGCTTATTAAATCAATAATTAATCAACTAACTTAACTTAACAAGAAAACACAATCTAAAATTTAAGAAACAATATATTTACTACTAGGTTCTTTTTTTTTTGGGAACACAGCAACAATCTATCTGGAGTAAAATGACACGTTAAGTGGAGATGTTGTCAGTTAAAGACAAAAGAATGTCAAATGACTATTAAATTTAACTACTAATATGTACAATCAGTACGGAGACCAATTCTGGTGTTAATATTCGGTTCTGTATGCCTTACAACTAAATGCACTAAATACTACTAACCGAAGTGATCACTTTGATGTTAACTAAGCTAATTACAACTAGGTAGGCGTGCGCTAATAGCTGCACCGATTTTAAATGTAGCAATAATAATATGTATCAGTGAACGGCCACCATAATTAAATCAAACGACTCGATGAATTAATAACAAGAATAAAATTAGAATAAGACTATTGAAAGCGTGGCTGTCGATGCTTGATTCATATTATAAAGAGAGAAAATTCAGAGCGGTTATATCACTCGATAAATGAATGAAAAGAACAAAATTATTGAGCCAACGCTTGACTTATATTAAAAAAAGAGAAAATTCGGAGCAATCAGATTAACTGGTCCGATAAACCAGTGAATAAATGAAAATAAAAATAATAAGCTATCTCAGAGGCGGTCAATGTTTGAGTTACATTAAAAGTAGAAAAACTAAGAGCGATTATATTTAACAGATAAACAAACGAATTAATGAAGGATAAAGCTTCTGTACAATACCCCAAATCCGGTCGTCAAACTCTGGTGGAGGCGCCGGGCACCTATAGATACCTCAGGTACTGCCTCTCGATGGCCCCGAGGGGAAGATCTAGCCGACGTCTCGATAGCTCGGTGTTGAGACTGGCTGATGAATGCTGCTGGTACAGGTTGTTTCCAACCCACTAGAAAAAGGTGGTTCTAGCCTGCCGGTAAAAGTAGTGGCCTTCTGGTAAAAGTTGTGGCCCTCCAGTAAAACGTGTGGCCCTCCAGAAAAAGTTGTGGCCCTCCAGAAAAACCCTGAAATAACCCAGTGCGCATTAGACAAAGCCCCCTTACTTTAATAAAAACCATAGCCCCCCCTTGCATAAATATATCTTCTTTATGAAACAAATTCCCCCACAAAGAAAAAACCATGGACTTGCAATGCCCATCAGCAAATAAAAGAGATACTAAGGTTCAGACAACTTCAATATAACAAAGATAGGGATGAATCACCCCTAAAAGAAAATATAACCTTCCCCATACGATCAAAATTAAAGTTACATTAAAATAAAAATTCGGATTAGATAAAATGGAGTAGATAAGATAACATATGGGACGCAAAAGCAAATGGCGGACCATGCACAAAAAGGTTAACACAGATAAAGCAATTAAATCATCAATTTAGGCAAAAAAATCTGTAACAATAATTACCTCGCTCGCTAAAGAAAATTCGACGGTCTCGGTCTGATCTGACGAACGTGGAAAGCCTCTAGAAATAAGGGAAAAAACCGTTAGCGTCATGGCTTCCACGCGCTTCAAAGGCAATAAAAAAAGAAATCCAGAGAGAATGCTTATCCAGTACAGTATGTAGATCCCGAAAATCGGTCGTGTCAAAACACCAAGAGATTCCACATTATATCCCAATAAAGGGGTTGAATTAAATCATAAACTAAATGTGGAGTCTCTGAAACTGCACTCAAACAGAAAGCTTCTCTCCTCACCGACCGGTCTAACTAGAAGAACTCTCGATCGTTTTCGTCAATTTGCCTTTTTGCCAATTTACGTCCGATCAAAAAGTAGTGATGGACTAAAACAAGCCAAGCGATCTCGATGCAAGGAATAATTGTAAAACAATAAACGACTGACTTCTCGTTTATTATGAGGGTAACAAGACGGAGGAAGCCACAATTAATGCATTGAAATTAAATGATTCAAGAAATACCAGAGAATATTCCCTAACAAAACGATAAACTTATAAAAATTTAAATCGACAGCTGACCTTCAAGAGAAGTAATAAGTAAATTACTAACGAACCTTACAAAAACTACAGCCTGCCGTGTGAACATATTTAAAAGCAGAGGTCCCAAAACGATCTAACGATCTTCAGAAATGGCGGCCGACGATTGGAGGTCAGCAACCAAGGGGTTCCCAAAGGGTTATGAAATATGCCAACCAAAATTAAAATATGGATCGACGAGTCAAATGCAGCGTATTTGCAGGTTTTACTAACAGAATTTTTAAAAATATAAATCAATTCGTTGACCGTTCTTAGGTAAGGTAATATAAATCAAGCTAAGCTATCTTAATAACAAAGTGCTACGTTTATCAACTAAAATAAATATAGTCACAATGTGTTATAAAAGCTAATACAAATATATCGTTAACCTATACTTAGAATAGAGTTAATTCACATTAAGAAAAGTGGCAATTTCAAGCGAATTGTCTGCAAATCGAATCAATAAATTTAGAATTAATAAACCGAAGAGTGCAAAATACAGCATCTTTTTTCCTAAATCAAATTTTAAAAATATTTGACATTGGTCAAATCGAACTGTTACAATGGCACACACATAAAAGGGAGATCCTCTTTGGCACTCGACGAGCGGTGTGTGTGCGAAGATGTTGATTGACACGGTTCTTGAATAGTTGTAGGTTGTAATTAGGGGAAAACACATGTCCTGGGAGTGAGTTCCTCAGTAGGTGTTTCCATTTGTACAACGAACGGGTGCGCTCTTGCCGTCTGTCGTGACTGTGTGACAGGCGTTGCTGGGAACGGGATGATGCGGGCCAAATCCTGGGAACATCTGCCGTGAAAATATCTGTAAAACAGGAATATCTCGGCCATATGTCTGCGGTATTCATGGGCGTAGACAGGGAGGGGCCAGGGGGGGCCATGCCCCCCCCCCTGGGAATTTAACCAACTCATGACTCTTGTGTAAAAATTGGGCGTGGCCCCCAAAAATTTCCGCTTTAAGTGCCACTACTGCGGCCTTTTCTACGACTCGCCCCCCCTGAGAAAAAATCCTGTCTACGCCCATGGCGGTATTCCAAACTATCCAGATCCCGGGTCAACTCCGGGTCGCTGACGAGACGCACTACTCTCTTCTAAATGGAATCCGGCAGCTTTAGGGTGTGGTTAGGTGCGGCACTTCAGATGTGTGACCAATATTCTAAGCACGGTCTTATTTGTGCTTTGTAGAGCAAGAGCAGCTGCTGCGGTGTATACAGTTTTTTGTTGCGAAATCACGCACCAAGCTTCTGCGAGGCTGATTTTGCGATGTTAGCAAAGTGGTGATGTCAGGACTGCCAGGATATATTGCTGTTGACCGAGACACCCCAGTATCTAGTTTGACTGACGAGGATGTAGGAATGGTCGATCCTGCCATAATGATATCAGGGCTCGCCGTATTATGGCTTTAAGGTAAACGCGGCTGTTTGAGTTTTTGCTGCATTCAACTGGACCAAATTCCTGTCGCCCCAGGTTTGAACTTTCTCCAGATCTTGATAAATTGTTGTAATCTGCTCCTGTCTGCGGTGATAAGTCTCAGTCGCTGGTTTTTCTGAGCTAAATTGGGAGACAAGGGTACTGTCATCCGCAAAACTATAAACAGTATTATTGGTTTCGGTCAGCTGTTGGTGAAAGTATTGCGTCCTGAGGCACTCCCGCATTAATGGTAAATGTGTCTGAGATGTGTCCATCAACTGTAACGTGCAGAGATGGCTTCTCAAGGAAATTGGTATGCCAGCTGCAGAGAGACGCTGACAGTCCGAAGGATGGCAGTTTGTTGAGCAGTTCGTCATGCCAAACTCTGTTAAATCCCTTCGAAATATTTAATGCAATCGCTCGAGATTCTCCGTAGTTCTCAATTGCCCTACTCCATATATGAGTATCAGTGACATAGGCCAATATACCTATATCCGGTCGATCTCTGTCTTCAGAAGTCGTATTGGCCATCGCTAATTATTCTGTTGATCTCGAGGTACCTGAGTAGTTGCTGATTGATTACACGTTCCATGACTTTGGAGATTATTGGAAGCAAGGCAATTTGGTGAGAGTTTGAGGGTGTGGTTTTCTTGCTTTGTTTTGTACGTTGTAGGTTGTACTCGAGTTCCAGGATGATGCGTACATCTCTTTTTGGCAAGACAGAGAAAACAGTCTGGAAAAAATGATTGTTAGTTCGTTGGCGCAGTTCTTTAACACAATGCCTTTTGTGTATCTAGCTCTTTGAGGATTTTACGAATGTCACCGTGGTGAAACTTAACTTCTGTCATGGTAGTGTTGATGTTGGATATCGCGGGGAGAGCCTTGCTATGGGGGACGTTTAAGGTAGAGTGCGATGAAAACATTTCGGAGAGCATGTTTGCTTTTTCCTATCGCACTTATTTTATTACGGCCCTGAGCAGATCATTCCATTAAATATTTGGAGTCTGTAAGTAATAAGGAATCGAGAAGGTTAAGGAGGCGAGCAGGTTTTGAAGGCATCTGATGACCATATATTTCATGAGTATGCAAAACCATTCCCATATTTCTATATCATTTCAATAATTACAATTAAACATCGCCTTGTAACGAGAGAAAATGTCACAACATATTTTGCTTTTTCAAGAGCATTATAGAGATCTTTTTGTTGGTATTGCCATAAAACTTTGTTTTGCGATATATTTCTACTACTAAATTTAAAGCAGAGTTCGATGGCATAATTCTCAGCGTTTAATTACCTACAGACGTTTTTATACAAACAAGGTGGGACGAAAATTTTAAAACCATGTCGTGACCCGGCCTTGAAAAATCACTCTCATGAAACCATAGAAGTATTAACTTCAAAAATGCGTAATATAAACTCTACGTATAGATTAACCCAAACTGAAGACGAAGTTACACGACTGTACCGCGTGACATATAAACAACCTCCTGTAACTTATTGTATCGAAAGATTCTTGAAAGGCTTTTCCAAAAATACTCCATTTGACATAAATCTTTAGTATTTTCTGAAATATAGACATTTAAATCTGCCAATATTGATCAATTTTGATATATTATTATCCTTTTTTTATAGTAGGCCATATTATGCATGTATATTCATTTGAAAAACAAATGTCAATATATGAAAAACAATTACATTTAGGTATAGAGCATGTTCTATAAAAAATAGTTAGGTATCTAGAATTTCAAACAGAATCCAAAAATGCAGTAATACTCAAGATGTTTCATGGAAAAAAATAAATTTAATCTCTCCTGTACAGTAATGGGTTGTCAAAGTTGCTTTATACGTTCAAAAAAGTGTTAGTAAACATCAAACCATGGGGGGTTAGTATAAAAAATCAATTAGAAATTGAAAAACGCTTGAGACCCGGGTTCGATTCCCGGCCGGAGAGCCAAAAAAGTAGTAGTTATTGTAGTTCTACAGTAACGACCGTGGAAGTACTACTGCCTTGTGTAAAAAGTGTCGTAAATTGCACCAAGTGTGCATGTTTCGATACTTGGACAACGTTGACGGTTTAAGTCATCTAACGGGTCACGGTAACCTCACGGGTATATTATAGGTCTTAGCCTTTGATGGCACGTGGCACACACATAAAAAAAATACTGAGGTAAATATATTCCTGTTCCAGCATACTTTTTAAAATTTCGGAAATCTCACTGGGCAAGCACCCTACCGAAGCAATACTAAAGCAGTTTAAAGTGCACTTGAAAATGTGTCAACTTGAACATTTTCCAACATTGTAAACGGCCTTAATAACTTCAATAACTTACGAGAAATAGAGGAAAATTAACACTAATACCAAAATCGGCGCCATACTCAGCTTTATAGTCTCAGGTAGTGCGAGTAGTAAAATCAATGAGGAATGCATCAACCCAGAGAACAGAGAAATTAAAAAAGGATATGAATTACCTATACCTTTGAATGAAGTAGAGAAACCGATGAAGCTTTACCTTCCAAGGCGCCTTTTCAATATTGATCTATAAAACTACCAAGGGATAATATTAGGTATTGAGTACGAGAGATCCTCTACATACATTTGGTCGCAAACAATTTGAATTTGAAATTACTAATAATAATAATAATTGGAGTGGCATTGTGGGTTAGGAACACACACTAAATGAGACTGAGCCGTCATGCATCAGGCTCGGCTATGTAACGATCATTAGGATAAACTCGGCCAAACCATAGAGATAGCCAATGCGTAGCTACTATACCCACTGGGAACCATTTTTTTTTAGATATATATGTAGCATTTGCCTCGAAAACGGCTGTCAAAATTATTAATTAATTTTTATTGAATCTGCTGGTCACCTTCTTTTTGACGGTCTTCCGAATCCTATCGAAATTGGGTAATGGCGAGTATATTTTGGGCGTGTATATTTTTGAAAAAGTCTATATATACTTTCTAGGAGAAAAACTCCATGAATGCTCGTGTGTTTTCAAAATGTCGTGAAAATGGACTTTTGAGAGAAAATGTATTCTACGTATAAATTGTACAGGGAGACACCTTAGAAATAACAATGCCTTATATAAATTTTTATTATTAATTACTATTTGTTGATTTTTATTTGCACTTGAACCAGGACTTGATACGTAAATCATATGTCTTATACAGTGTTTGATGCACTTTGAAGTTTTCCCTTCTGTCCTGTTCTTAATACACCGTTTTTTTCCTCTTCGTATGAAATGCTTTCAAAAAGAAAAATAATTTAGGAATAAAAGACCACTATGAAAAATATATAATTTCTACGCTTTGATGAAAACGGACCCCTGCTAAGTATAATTGCTTAGGGCAGGCCATCCAGGCATTATGGATTTCTCTCACACCGTAACAAACCAAGCATGAACCGATCGCCATATTTAACGATCAACATTCTAGTGGGCATGACAAGGGTCCGGGGATAAATGATTACTGTTTGTTTATCACCCACGCTTTATTGCCGGGCTAACGTAAGGAACGTGTGACTAGATCTATGAAGGATCCACGACATAGAAGGGCATATTATTCCCCTACTGCTAAATTCTGTTATTGGTTACTCTGCACTGCATATAATATTTAAATGTAGGGTCTCTCTTAAGCTTGTCCTAAACGAAAGGTTTTTATTTCAAAAATAAGTGATCGAAAATGATTTTTAAACAGTTGTTTCAATATGGAAACATTCCAACGAAATTCGTTTTTTCGTATATTCAACACATTCTTTAAAATTAGCAAAAAACAATATATATTATACAGGGTGTTACCAATTCGAGGCTAAGTACAGGTATCTCGGAAACTGAAAGAGATACAAAGTCGGTTAAATGGCGGCAAAGTTGCCCATTTTAGTGCTTAACAAAATTCCGCTAAAAAGATTCGAAAGTTCCTAATACCGTTGACTGACCTATTATCAGTCAACGCTAATACTAGTTATGTTTTAGGGTTCGGAATAACTGACTTTACTCAAATACAGGATATTTAATCAAGACTGCAGGTAAAACAATTATTATTCGTATTTCTAATTGTCATTAGCTTTTATAAACATATAAAAGACATAAAGTTCGGTAAATGCAACTTAAGCTAAAATATAAGTGATAAAATACAGTAAATATAATAAGTAAACTAAACCCGAAAATAATCTGTAGTACATCATATGCAGATATAAGAGATAAAATACGGTAAACGCTGAATCTTGTTTCTCCCGAGGTTTATCTGTAATGTGATCAGCCATTTATGCTTGAGTAGTACTCATCCCGGAGTTTATCTGACTGAAATATAATCTTCCATCTAGTAGGAATGAGCAACAACCAAAAGTAGTAAGGAAAAACGTGAGATTGGTAAATATACAGGTTACCATATGTAACTCCTACCCTCTAAGAAGACGCCATGAAGTTTTAAATGGTGTCTAATTCTATATTGCTGAGTTCAATATTGGAAGACTTTTTCGTTTCGTCCTTTCTAAATGCAAAATATGAGTATGGATAGCAGGTTCGAAAATACCATGTTACTCCCAGAAATATCACAATTGAAACCATTATTGTAATTATGTGCCAGAGAGATAGTCCGTTTTGTGCCAATGGTTCTTTAGGTAGGATGAACTGCTGTTGAGATTTTACCCTTGCAGTTAGTTGTTCAATTTCTTCTATGTTGAGACTATTTAACTTTATGCTTGTAGTGTCTGTGTATAACCTGGACAGATTCAAATGTGGCAACTGAATTACTGTTGCTGGAATTATTTCCTCATTTGTGAAACTAAAGACTTCTTGATTTGCTTTAAGGTCACAATTGTCTTTTTTTTTTTTTATGGCAGTGGCACACACACTAAAGGGAGACCCTATGGCGCTCGACGAGCGGTGTGTGTGCGAAGATGTTGATTGACACGGCTCTTGAATATTTGTAAGTTGTAATTAGTGGGAAACAGATGTCCCGGAAGTGAGTTCCACAGTGATGCAGTGCGCCAGACAAAGGAGTTCTTGTAAAGCGATGTTCTAGGTGTTTCCAATTGTACGACGAACTGGTGCGCTCCTGCCGTCTGTCGTGAATGTCTGACAGGAGCTGCCAGGGGCGGGATGAGGCGAACCAAATCCTGGGAACATCTGCCGTGAAAGTATCTGTAAAACAGAGATATCTCGGCTACATGTCTGCGATGTTCCAGACTATCTAGATTCCGGGTCAACTCCGGGTCGCCGACGAGACGCACAGCTCTCTTCTGAATGGAATCCAGCAGCTTTAGGGTGTGCTTTGGTGCGGCACCCCAGATATGTGAGCAATATTCTAAGCACGGTCTTATTTGCGCTTTGTAGAGCAAGAGCAACTGCTGCGGTGTATAGAGTTTTTTGTTGTGAAATAGCGCACCAAGCTTCTGGGAGACTGATTTTGCGATGTTAGCAACGTGGTCATGCCAGGACATATTGCTGTTGACCGAGATACCCAGCAGTCCGATTGACGAGGATGAAGGGATGGTCGACCCTGTCATAATGATGTCAGGGCCCGCTGTATTGGCCCTCTTGGTAAACGTGGCTGCTTGGGTCTTTGCTGCATTGAACTGGACCAAATTTCGGTGGCCCCAAGTTTGAACTTTCTCCAGGTCTTGATTAATTGCTGTAATCTGCTCCTGTCTGCGGTGATGAGTCTCAGTCGCTAGTAAGGGTTTTTCTGATCTAAAGTGGGAGACAAGGGTACTGTCATCTGCAAAACTGTAAACAGGATTATTTGTTTCGGTCAGCAGGTCATTAATATAGATGAGGAACAGAGTTGGTGAAAGTATTGCGCCCTGAGGCACGCCCGCGTTGATGGTGAATGTGTCCGAGATGTGTCCATCGACTGCAACGTGCAGGGATCGGCTCTTAAGGAAACTGGCAAGCCAGCTGCAGAGAGAGGCTGGCAGTCCAAAGGACGGTAGTTTGTTGAGCAGTCCGTCATGCCAAACTCTGTCGAATGCCTTTGAAATATCCAACGCAATCGCTCGAGACTCTCCGTAGTTCTCAATTGCCCTACTCCATATATGAGTGACATGGGCCAATATATCTCCTGTCGATCTCTCTTTGCGAAAGCCGTATTGATTATCGCTGATTATCTTGTTGTTCTCGAGGTACTTGAGTAGTTGCTGATTGACTACACGTTCCATGACTTTGGAGATTATTGGAAGCAAGGCAATTGGACGATAGTTTGAGGGCGTGGTTTTCTTGCCTTTTTTTGGAACAGGTTGCACTCGAGCGACTTTCCAAGAAGATGGGTAAATCCCTTTTCCGTAAGACAGGGAAAAAAGCCTGGAAAAAACGGGTGTTAGTTCGTTGGCGCAGTTCTTTAACACGATGGCAGGTATTCCGTCCGGTCCTGATGCCTTTTGCGTATCTAGATTTTTAAGAATTTTACGAATATCACGGTGATGAAATTTGACTTCTGCCATGGTAGTGTTGATGTTCGATATGGTGGGGAGAGTCTTGCCTTGGGGGACGTCCAAGGTAGAGTGCGAAGAAAACATTTTGGCGAGCATGTTTGCTTTTTCCTTGGCTGTAGTCGCCGTGATGCCACGTTCGTCTGTCAAAGGTGGGAGAGACGTTTCTGTAAAGTTGTTACTTACTGCATTTGCTACCGACCAGAAATTCCTGGAGCCACTGGGGCATTGCAAAAGTTTATTTCTGATCCTTTGATTGTGTTTGTCCTTAGTTTCGTCGATAACACGCTTGCATTCGTTTCTCGCTTCGACAAAATAATTGCGATTTTCAGCGGTCTGATTTTGCTGCCAATACTTGTAGGCTTGCTGTTTCCTACCCACAGCTCTTTCGCAAATTCTGTCGAACCAGGGTTTTCCTTTTGATGGTAACTTGATGGAATTTGGGATGTATGCTTCCATTCCTGAGGAGATTACTTGCGTGATCTTTTCGCAGCAGACTGACGGGTCGTCAGCGCCAAAGCAGACGTCGAGCCAAGGAAAATCTAGGTAGAACTCCCTTAGATCGTCCCAGTTTGCAGAATTGTAATGCCAGATTTTGCGAGGCAATGGTGAATCCTTCTGTATTAGTGGCAATTCACAAACCGCTGTAATAAGTTTGTGGTCGGAAGTACCTAGTGGCGGACCAACTGTAACTGTGTACTGGTCAGGATTGGTGGTTAGAAAAAGATCCAGGAGGGCGGCGAATTCGCCCCTCTCTGAGATTCGAGTTGGTTCGTCTACCAACTGATGGCGAATGCTTCAGCCTCTCTACCTTCGTTGTCGGTCTTGTTGTGATGTTTGAGCCAGTTGGTGTTGTGGGCATTGAAGTCTCCCAGCACGATTATTTCTGAACTGGGGTGATCAACCTGTCTTGAGTCAAAAGTGGTAGCTAGTGTTGAAAAAAAGGTTTGGTAGGCTCTATCGCTTGGAGGGCGATAGAGACAACATATCAACTTGGTTAATCCCTTGGCGGTGAACTTGAGCCACATGACGTCAAGGTTGTTCGGTTCGAGTGTTTCCTCTCGGTGACATGAAAGGTCGCTTCGGACAAAAAGGCATATTCCGAACTTATGTCTAAATCGGGTATGTAAGTCGTAACCAGGATAAGGGTAGTTCACTGTTGTTGTTGTAGAACACACTTGTGTTTCTGTAAGGGCTAGTATGTGTGGTCTATTTGCTTGTAGATGTTGGTGTACCGAATTTATGTTTGTATTTAGGCCTCTTATGTTGCAGAAATCAATTCTAAATTGGTTCGGTATCTTTGCTGTCTGTGAAATGCGGAATGAAGGGCTCCCAGGGCCACCCAGCGCCCGGAGATCCGAATGGCCGGGGAGTTTACCTCCGGAATATTTTGATCCTGGAAGCACCATCATGTCCATATTATTATATTCCTACTGTGGAACCCGGAACCGCCAGCGCGGAAACGGAACGTGATTCGGGGAAACCACTTAGCGCCTCCCAGTTCTGGTGGGGTGGTCTTTCACCGGACGATGCGAGTAGGCGTATGCATCTACCACCTAGGGCCGCTTCCACTGGATGCATCGGCCTCAGACTCTTTCCTTTGGTGGTCCCTAGTCTGACAGGGGTAAAAATAGGGTTTGTTGGGTCACTCCCCAGTGATCAGCTCCAGACTTTGTACTTTGGTGTTCTCCAGCCTGGAGGAGGACGATGGGATTTGATGGGCCACATCCCG